>CAUZXS010000938.1:87500-90000 GCA_963585895.1 Sepioteuthis lessoniana
TAAAGAGAGTTTGGCATTAAATAACCTACAATGGTTGATATGCCATAGAACCCAACCCATACCAAATGATATATATTTAACATACACGTATAAAGAGGGTTTGGTATTAAATAACTTACAATGGTTGATATGCGATAAAACCCAACCAAACCAATCTAAGCCTCAGTTAATTCCCGCAAAAAGCACTGGTTCTCTTTTAGACAACTAAAGTTAAGAATCAATGATTCTGTACAGTTCCGAGATGGGAAACTATTTATGAACTGTAAATAATGCGCAAAAGGTTTGAACACTTTCTGGAATGTACATGTTCATTGGAATAAGATTAAATTTGTAGTTTGTCAGAGGAACCACCAAAATTTAATGGTTCTTAAGTTGATTTCTCAGCAGGTCTAGTTTTATGGAATATCAACCATTGTAGGTTATTTAATGCCAGATCCTCTTTATATATATATATTAAATATATATGATTCGGTTTGGTGGGGTTTTATGGCATATCAACCATTGTAGGTAATTTAATGCCAGATCCTCTTTATACATATATATCAAATATATATGATTCGGTTTGGTGGGGTTTTATGGCATATCAACCATTGTAGGTTATTTTGGGCCAGATCGTCTTTATACATATATATTAAATATATGATTTTTATACAAGTTTTGTAGATATATTTTTAAACGAGCTTGGGTTCATTTATTTTGCACACAGGTAAATGGTTTTAATTTTTGCTAACACTTATAATTCTGTTCCATACTATTAAGCGTTTGCTCAAAGCAAAGTGGTTACGAATATTGCTATTTACAATTAAATCTATTCAACATTACTCATTTGTTTACACACAGTCAAATGATTCCAAGTATTGCTATGTATAACTAACCATGCAATTAAACATCAATTATTTGTTTAGACACAGATAAATGATCAAACAGTTCTATTTAGCATAAGTTATTTGTTTGCACTCAGTTTAAATTTCAAACAGTTCTATTCGATCAGCAGATAGGACTCTATCAGATCCAACCACTGTTGGAACTCGATATTTCTCTAGAAACCCACAAAAGTATTTTTAAAAGCTAACAGGTTTATCCCATTCAAGGCACATGTCTTGGAACTTGATATTTCTCGAGAAACCCACAAAAATATTTTCAAAGCTGACAAGTTTCATCCGTTCAAAACACAATTATTGCATAACTTAACTGAAAACAGTTGGTTAATTGGTGTTTTATGGCATATACACCCTTGTAGGTTATCCAATGCCAAATTATATATATATATATATATATATATATTGAACAAGTCCTGGCGGCAACACTCCACAAGGCACCAACTATACGCCCACCTGCCTACCATCACGAAAACTATCCAAGTTAGACAAACCAGACATGCAGGACACTGCTGGAGAAGCAGGGACGAGCTCATAAGTGATGTACTCCTATGGACCCCCACATATGGCCGAGCAAAAGCAGGACGACCAGCTCGAACATACATACAGCAGCTCTGAGAGGATACGGGATGTAGCCCTGAAGACCTACCGGAGGCGATGAACAATAGGGAGAAGTGGCGAGAGAGGGTCAGGGATATCCGTGCTAGCGGCACGACATGATGATGATGATTTACCACCCACCTCCGCACGGACAGCATGTGACACTCAGTCAATTTTTAAGTTTAACTGGTTTGAATTCAGAGTTTTCTTTCTCCTACACTGGTTGCCTAACCAAGACTAAAGAATATCAAATAGAACTGTTCGATCATCTACTAAGGACTATCATTAATATCTATTCAAAACAATACAGCTGTGTACAAATTATTTATATTACGAAGGAATTCTTGACTCATAGAATAAATAAAAAGTAAGTAAAGTTGGCGACCATAGTCAAGGGGGACCGAAGGCTCCCTTTTCAATAGCTACTACACCGAGGTGGAAGGGAGGGCACTACTCCTTTCCTTGGATTGCTACACTTTACCCTTGATCCCTACCTTATAATGCTGAGTGTTGTTAGACGGCATAAAGCACCATTTTTAAGTCTTTGGTATGACTCGACCTGGGACTGAACCTCGGTCTCGCGGACCACTGTCAAATATTCTACTCATTAGGCCAATGGCCCGGTACTAAGAGGATTACTGATCTTAAATAACAATACTTTAAACTATGTAAGTATGTAGAAAAAATGATTAATGTTAAACGGAATTATTGACTCGTTTAAAAATAAACTTACCAAGAAACTATTCGTATTTAAGTAAAGTAGGCGACTGTAGTTGAGGGCGACCCGAAGGCTCCCTTTTTAATAGCTACTACACCGAGGTGTAGGAGAGGGTGCTTCTCCTTTTTCTGGATTCGTCCACTTTACCTTTTATACCTACTTTATAATGCTGGGTGATAAGCAAAGAAGTATCAAGTGCCATTTTTTAAAGTCTTTGGTATGACTCCACCTGGGATTGAACCCCGGTCTCCCGGACCATTGGCGAGCACTCTACCCACTGCGCAAATGAACCGGTTATACGTAT
>CAUZXS010000938.1:95000-137217 GCA_963585895.1 Sepioteuthis lessoniana
ATGCGAAATGCAAATAACCTCATCCATGATTTGAACTCGGATCACCGTGTTCATTTCCAACGACAATAAACATTTCACCACGAACAAATATATATATATATATTATATATTCACAGTTCATGGAATTTAGACGGCGACCTCTGGGTTTCATGGAGTTTTTTTGCAAAACAACAATTATCAGGCAGTTAACAAAATGAAATGAAAAAATACAATATCATATATATATATATATATATATATATATATATATATATATATATGTGTGTGTGTGTGTGTGTGTGTGTTAGAATAGCTTTAAGTAGAGCGTACATAATAAATACTATGTATATATAAGAATATCACAAATCCAAGAGAACAGAATATCTCATTAAAAAATAACGAATAAATACAGTCATCTTAGAATTTTAAGTTTCTTGTTCCTTGAATCTTTATAATAGTTTCTTTGAGATTATTTAGGATGCCTTGCTTGGTATCACAATTACTTTAATGTTCCGCACCATTTTTACTGTCTATAACTTCAAAAGTAAAAAAAAAAATAGTTTGTGGGTATTTGGTTTTACGTGACCCCAACCCTTGTTGGATTATTTTATGCCGAAGACACTATTAAGGTCTTCAGTTATATACGGTCCAAAAATGCATCTCCGCGATCATTTCAAATGGGTAAATACTTCCTTATCACAAACAGATTTGATAGACCAATAAATTTGAATCCTAGCAAATATCACCATTATGAGTGAAAGTTGATATGGAAGTAATATTAAGAAAAGGTTGACTCCCTATTCTTCAGAAGTATAAAAGTGGAGTCTCACCATTAAGGTTAAATATAACAAATACAATTAAATACCGCAATGTTGCTCAAATGAGTTGAGTGTTCGCCAATGGTCTGGGAGACCAGGGTTCAATCCCAGGTTAAGTCATACCAAAACTCAAAAATGGTACTTGATTCTGCCTTGCTTAGCACTCAGTATTACAAGGTAAGGATCAAGGAGGAAGAGGAGCAATCCCAGGAATGGAGTAGCGCCCTCCTCTACATCTCGGTGTAGTAGCTATTGAAATGAGAGCCTTCGGGTCACCATAGGCTATGGTCGACTATAACTAACTAATAAGATATAGAATTAAATTTCAGATTTTATCAGCGATAGAATTAAAATTAGATAGTAGAAGAGATGAAATTAATTATAAGAGAATTCAATTTCAGATTGTGTGAGAAACAGAAGTTAATTACAGATAGGTGGGTGTCCTCGTGGTGTAATGGTTAAAGCGATGGACTGCAGAATCGTAATCAGCGAGTTCGAACTCCATTCGCGCTATTACGTTCACTTTCAGACAAATACCCTTGGGAAATGTATGAACCCCCTTATCCTCCAAAACGATGGGTTAAATAGTATCGCTACAGTTCTTCTAGAAGGATGGTGTTGACATTAAATAACCTACAAAGGTTGATATGCCATTAAGAAACGAAACCAGATTTATATAGTATGAGTGACAGAATTAAATAAGAGATTTGCACTTTTCATCAAAATGATTTGCAAGAGTCATTACTTTACAAATAGAAAACATCGACTCTTTCGAAAACAAAACATTATGTAAAGTTGACGACCGTAGTCGAGGGTGACCTGAAGGCTCCCTTTTCGATAGCTACTACACCAACGTGTAGGAGAGGGCGCTACTCCTTTCGCTGAATTGCTACACTTGACCCTTGATTCTTACCTTATAATGCTGAGTGTTAAGCAAAGTTGCATCAAGTACCATTTTTTGAGTCTTTGGTATCACTCGACCTGGGATTGAACAGAGGTAATTTACTAAGCTTTTTTGCTTAGATGTAGCACAAGGCCGCATGAATTGGGCACCCAATGAGAATCGAACTCACTCATGTAGGTTTGCTAGTCTACCTTGCTAACCATTACACCACCCGAGGTGCCCCTGGGATTGAACCGAGGTCTTCCGGGCCATTGGCGAACACTCTAACAATTATATCAATGTCCTGTACATTAAGTTATTGGTAAAGTAATAATTTCGTTTTTGAAAAAATCCAGTTTCTTATTTGACAATGAATCTGATTGCAGCAAATATCGCAATTAAACAGATAAAAATATGAAATTTAAAACGAAAGCGTTAAAAACAACGAAATCGAACGCTTAATATATCTATCCAAGATATTTGGCACTCTTTTCACTGGTTGGGATTACGAAACCTCACCCAGTAAGAAACCAGTCATCCGTAAGAAAATCTGATAATTCTATGAAAACAAGTCCTTCGCGATCCCATCGCTTGTGGAACAATGGCCATTAGCTCTTTTTAAGTATTTATCTCTTAATCCTAAAACCTTCATAAAGAAGTCAGTGGACATTTGAACATTTGTGGTCGAGGAGATTTTACCGGGTTTGCGATGAGTTGAACCGGCCGGACCGCAAAAATACACCATTCGTTATGTTCAAGCGATTTGGTCAGCTTTAGACTTTTAATCATTCCGGTGCGTTTTCGTGCTAGTCAGTTTTTGTTTGTCGTTTCTGTCTTCGAATCATTTGCAATCTTGCCAACCTCCGTTTCGATCTTCTGTTTGCTTCTTGGATCATCCATTTCGTTTCCCTAAGCTGCATTTCACATCGATTTGATGCCAACTGAAGAAAATCGGCCGTCGCTATTCGACAGCGTCTTTGTTTAAGCGTTCTATTCGGATTTGAATATTTCCAAAAACAAAACCTCTGTCACCAACACAACATCGGCTGACTATATATATATATATATATATATATATATATATATATATATATATATATATATATATTAATCTAAATAAAGAGTTGGTTGGTTGGCTTTTATGGCATACCAACTCTTATAGGTCATTTAATGCCAAATCTTGTTTATACATACACATGAAATATATGTGATTTGTGGACAAATAGTATGTAGATAACATTCTTAAACATGCCGGAGATCAATTGTTTGTACGCAGTTAAATTGTTTCAAGAATTTGTATCTAACACAATTTCATTAACCATCTGTCATTAGTTTGCACACAGTTAAATGTTTATGCATATATGATTTGTAAGGAAATACCATGTAGGCATTTTTTTTTAAAGTTAGAGTTGATTTGTTTGCACATAGTTAAATGATTTCAAGTATTACTATGTAATTCCAATAATTCGATTTTTGTACACAGGTAAAGGGTTGCTCAGTCGGCTGGGGATGTAGAATACACCGACTGCATCTCTGCAGAGGGGTAAGACCCACCAACGAGTGTCCTGTCTATGACAGTAAACAATCTGATGGTCAGGTTCCAGTAATGCTGGAACTTTGGGGAATACGGAGTATCCCTTCATTGCCATCGCTCCCAGGTCCACTCTGGCCCGGAATGATATGGTCCTATCAATGCGTCAAATAGAACTAAACTGTGTACTTATGCCAAACTAAATGGTTTGAAATAGAACTCTTTTGACATTTAACTGTGTGTAAACAAAAAAAACGGTACTTATACTAAAAGGAATTGTTTGAAATAGAACTGTGTTCGAAAAACACCGGAAGAAGGCTGGAGGACATAGCTGCCGAAACGTTGTGGAAATAACAATAAAGATGAAGACAATAGTCCGAAAACTCTTAATGATAAAAACTAAACTTTTAGTTAGGGCAGTGTTTTATTAGATAAATCTTGATCAATTATTATTAACTCCTATTTCTTTCATCTTGATCATAGATTGGCCCAGCGGTTAGAGTGTTCGCCTAATGGCCCGGGAGACCTGGGTTCAATCCCAGGTCGAGTCATACCAAAGACTTTAAAAATGGTACTTGATACCACCTTGCTTAACACTCAGCATTATAAGGTACGGTTCAAGGGTAAAGTGGAGCAATCCTGGGAATGGAGTAGCGCCCTCCCCTACACCTTGGTGTAGTAGCTATCGAAAAGGGAGCCTTCGGGTCACCCTCGACTATGGTCGCTAACTTTACTTACTTACACCGATAATCAAAAGTTATTAATAAGCAAGTTATATTATCAACCATGGTTAAACCGGCTCATTGGCCTAGTGGGTAGAGTGTTCGCCAATGGTCGCTTCATGGTACTCGATACCTCCTTGCTTAACACACAGCATTATAAAGGTCAAGAGTAAAGCGGAGTAATCCAGGGAAAGGAGTAGTGCCCTCCCCTACACCTCAATGTAGTAGCTATTGAAAAGGGAGGCTTCGGGTCGCCCTCGACTACGGTTGTAAACTTTACTTATAATTAATGTTTAGCAAATATTACTTTCAGCTTCAAGTTTTTTAAGCAACTGCTCAGACCGTCATTCAAAATCCTTTTGTATTCAAGTGGCTACTCAAGCCGGACTACTTTACATGAATCATTGTCAACAATAATTAATTTTTCATCAATATTTCTTTTATTTTAATTTTAGTCGCTTTTCATTGCAACTACTCATATTGTCATATTTTTCGTGTTATCTTTTTTGCATTTCTTGAGAGGTTTTGACACCATCATTAACTAGTGGTCTTTCACTTGAGTTTGAGTGATAGCAAGTTTCCTCAGGTCTTCAGGACTCTTCTCAGTATCCAAACCGATAATAATGTCGTGGACTAAATCGTCCAGTTTATTCTGATTTTCAATTCCTCAGTCTTTTTTTTCCAGGCCCGGTAGACCGTTCCAAGGAAATCAACTACAACTGATATTACCGTCACCCTCACGTTTCACAGCTTTTTTTAATTCTCTGGCAAGGTCTTAGTATCTTTTCACTTTCTTTTATTTTCACTCTGTTGTCCGGTGATAGCAAGTTTCCTCGGGTCGCCAGGACTCTTCTCAGTATTCTAGACGATATTAATGTTGTGGACTAGATCGTCAAGTTTATTCTGATTTTCAATTCCTCAGTCTTTTTTTTTTCCAGGCCCGGTAGACCGTTCCAAGGAAATCAACTACGACTGATATTACCGTCACCCTCACGTTCCACAGCTTTTTTTTAATTCTCTGGCAAGGTCTTAGTATCTTTTCACTTTCTTTTATTTTCACTCTGTTGTCCGGTGATAGCAAGTTTCCTCGGGTCGCCAGGACTCTTCTCAGTATTCTAGACGATATTAACGTTGTTGTTTGGATCGTCCAGTTTATTCTAATTTTCAATTCCCCAGTCTTTTTTTCCAGGGTCTGGAATCCGTTCAAAGGAAATCAACTACAACTGATATTACAGTCACCCTCACGTTCCACAGCTTTTTTTAAATTCTCTGGCAAGGTCTTAGTATCTTTTCACTTTCTTTTATTTTCACTCTGGGGTCCGTTGGAACAGGCCAATATACTTAATGACAAGTTCTCTTTATTTTTGACCGAAATTTGGTACTCCGTTTGCATCTTAAAATCTCTGAGAATTTTGTGCGTCTTATTCTTTTGGATGGATTCTGGTTTCTGCATGTACTATTTGGTAGCATAAACAAATTTTAATCTTTTGATCAGTTACTAGTGAATAACCTTTCTCACACAGCCATGCCTATATCCTCATGTTACTTGCTGCGAGTTTTTCACTCCAACGTTAGCTGATGGGTATTCACTGAGCTCTGAAGTCTCCTCACGTTACCCGAAGTCTTTTTAGTATTCTTTGCCGGCCTCAACAATGGTGTAATTCCGATCGTTTCGGTTCGTCCTCTGATTTCCAACTCTTCCAGTACCCGGTATTCCAAGCCTTTCTTGGCCGTTCCAAGCGCACCAATTTGTATAACCATTACCCTCACGATCCACAGCTTTCTCAGTACTCTGGCAAAGTCTAAATACTTATCTCTTTTTCCGTTTTCTTTAATTTTAACTCAGTGGTCTGCTGGGACAGCAAAGTACACTTGACGGCAAGTTCTCGGGTGGGGGAATATCTAGGGAAGGTCTTCCGGCAGGAATAAGGTGATCTGTTTGTATCTCATTATCATTGTTATTTTACTCAAATCTCCAGGACTCTACTCAGTATTCGAACGAATCTCCGCTCCTCCGTGGTCTGAATAGTTTCAGTTCGTCCGGAAATCTCCGGTTTACGCAATCTATTTTCCAGGTTCTTGGAACTATTCCAAGATTCCTAATTACGATTAGTATTAGCGTCACCATCTTGTTCCACAGCTTTTTTTTTTTTATCTCTCTGGCAAGGTCTAGCAATTGATCAATTTTTTTTACTTACTTTCATAGTGTTGCGTATAGAGCCTTGACCGAGCCGTCAATCAGAAATTTTCTGCAAAGGACAAACTTGTGACCATTAGTGGTTGAACGAAAATGTGTAGCTGTTATGAAATGATATATACAGATGCCCACGTGAGATACGAGTAGTTCAGTCTTGAGTCAGTTTCAGCTTGCGGCCAGAAGAGATTCGGTCCGTCACAGGAGCGCCAGCATGTGGCTGAGCGCTCCGCTGATGCAGTGTCCCATAGAGCGGCCCATTGTAGGCTTTCGATTGAGTACCCAACGAGAAGTGCTAAGTGGGGCCTTGAAGATAACACACCGTGCTATGGTCAAGAGAAGAAGTTATGAGTCAATATGGCAGTTTATATTCGTCTCCCTTCCTCCGTCCGTCTCTCCCTTTCTCTCTCACACACACATCACAAAAGCTTTGACTCCAAGAAAGAATAGAGTTGTATTCTTATAATGAAGTGTTATAGTCATTCTTCCTCCACAATAAAATTACAAAATGATAACGCTGGACAGTTATTCATCAAGAGCTACTTTTCAAAATCATTATGCACATTTACTATCCGATCACAGGGAAACACGTCATTTGTTCGTACATATAATGCACATTGCTCGTTGATCATCATAATTAACGATTAAATATGGAGTAGTTTTTTTTAATGTTCGCATGTGTGCAGAAAAAGTCACTGAAATTTATATATGTGTGTGTGAATTTCCTTGTCCAGTTAGTAAAGTGTTCGCCAAGGGCCCGGAAGACCGGGACTCAAAAAAATGGTACTCGATACCTCCTTGTTTAACCCTCAGCATTTCAAGGTATGGATCAAGGGTAAAGTGGAGCAATCCAGGGAAAGGAGTAGCTCCCTTCCCTACACCTTGGTGTAGTAGCTATTGAAAAGGAAACCTTCGGGTCACACTCAACTACCGTTGCCAAATTTTTATATATATCTATGTGTGCGAATGGGAATTTTGATTTCCTTCATCTATTTTAAGTTAGATATAAAACATTCTTTTTTTAATTAAATAACTTTGAACTATAAATAAAGACGATATTTTAATTTTTTTTCAACTCATAATTCTTATAGATATTTTAAATAAAACTTTTTAAATCCATAGCAAGATCGTTATTCTTTTGGAAAAAATATTTGAACACATGTGACGTCACATCATGTGTGTTTGAATTTTTTTTTTTAAAAATATATTTTGAAATGGAACAAAAATAAACGATTATGGAACGCAAAGAATTTTTGGATGATTTTTTGTTTCATCCTTTTTTTAATTTTTTTTTTTTTTTATTTAAAAATATTTTTGAGATGAAGCATTTTAAAATCGGCCAGTCATCATCGCTTTGCAGATGGTTTAACCAAAAACGAAACATACACATTACCATATATATATATATATATATATATATATATATATATATATATATATATATATATATATGTGTGTGTATCCCATGCAAATCTTATATATATATATATATATATATATATATATATATAGAAACACATCATTTTTTCTTACGTATTCTTTTCTCGGTTTTTATTATCTAAACCCAATTTTTCTTCGTTCCCTTCTTTGTGAAGGATAAAAAGAAAATCCCAGCGATATTGTAAAAATATACAAATCAGCCACTCTGAACAATCTGATCGAAAATCTAGAAGCCAGTCTGAATTTCATCATTCATTCCTATCTTCAACTTGGTGTACATATTCCAGAAATAAAACAAGCCATTCTAGTCCCGCCGCCCTTTTTTTCCTCATACATCTCCCCACGACGTTTTATCTTATGTGAAACATCGTCGACACAAAAAAATACATTAATACATATATATATATAAGACGTTGATTAGAATTTTAAAAAATATATTTACAAAAAAAAGGAAAAAAGGAATTCAAAGAAATAAAATACTGTGCGACATCTACGTAGAAAAATAAACACACACACACACATACCTACTCATACATTCAACTGAGAAAAATAGAAGTTTTACTTAATGCTGTCAAATTCTTTGTTTCGGATTTCAGATATATAATGCTTACATCCCTCCTTAGAAAAAATCTCACACACACAACTGAGAAAAATGGAAGTTTTACCTAATACTATCAAGTTTTTTTTTCGGATTCCAGGTCTCTAACTCTTTTATTCCTCATAAGGAGAAAAAAAATCAAACATCGATAAAACTGTAAATAAATAAAGTAACATCTAAAAACCAACTACACTTCAAGACAATTTAATCGTCCATGTTTTTTTTTTCAATTTGCTGCGTTGCTACCATCAGAGAAAATAGCCAAGAGGATAAAAGTTCAAATCATGGACGCAGCGATTTGCATTTCACATGACGTTTATACCCTCGGGAAAGGCATGCATCCGACTATTCTCCCTCCATCTATGGGCAAATAGTAGGACAGACTGAGCACTTTATCTTTCTAAACAGATCTCTTTGACTCGTAGATGTGACCCTAACAGGTATTACCACTCCGGGTCAGAGTGGATGAGAGCGGTAGTAATGAAGTCGTATTCCACTTCCCTGAGATTTCCAGAAGGGAAGCCTCATAATCCGAGGCAGATTTGAGTCATATAAACACCATCCTTTTTTACGAAGGTAATCTCGCAACGGACAGCCAGATTGTTCTAGGCCGTATCCATAGGTCTGACATTTATTGTGTAATCGAAAACTATATATATACATCTATATCCGAGGTGTAATGGTTATCATCGTAGGAAATGGACACGGCGACATGAGGTCAAATCCTGGATGAGACTGATTGCATTTCACATAGCACTAATACCCTTGGGAAAGGTATGAATCCAACCATTCTCCCTCCATCTATGGGTAAATAATAGGACAGATGGGCTAATTATTTTTGTTTTTTTAGCCGGTCTAGAAGAAGGAAAACTGATCTTAAACTAGTATTCGCCTTAAAAATTGTCCTTGTGGCATATCCTAACTTTATTTTTTCACGTCGTCTTGTCTAAACTGAAATTATATGGATTTATATTTAATTGTCTTAGAGTTTACCACAAGGTATTTTTTTTAACTGTATATATTTGCCCAGTCGGCTGAAGCTGTAAAATACACCGACTGCATCTCTGCAGAGGGCTAAGATCCCACCAATATGGTGTAATGGTTATCGTCGTAGGAAATGGACACGGCGACATGAGTTCAAATCCTGGGCGAGACTGATTGCATTTCACATAGCACTAATACCCTTGGGAAAGGTATGAATCCAATTATTCTCCCTCCAGCTATGGGTAAATAGTAGGGTAGACTAAGTTCTTCAGCCTTAGTGAGGCAACTAGTCTAGGAGAAGGAAAACTCTGAATTAAAACCTATTAAACTTCTCTTAAATGTTGACCTTATGTCATATCCTGCCCGAGCGGAGGGGTTGGTTTATATATATATATATAAATATATATATATGTTTATACGGGGGTATACACATACATATGTATAGTTGAGAAATACACTCACATATTACAGAACACTTTGTTGGTTGGGTTTTATGGCATATCAACCTTTGTAGGTTATTTAACGCTAAATCCATTTTTGGTTTGGTTGGTTGGTTTTTATGAGATATCAACATTTGTAGGTTATTTAACGTCAAATCCATTTTTATGCAAAGAGTCAGTTCTATTTCAAACAATTCAGTTTAGCATGAGTACACTGTTTAATTGTCAAAAAAATTTCTATTTCAAACTATTCAAAGAGTTCTAATTCAGCTAATTCAGTTTAGCAAAAGTACGTATTTTGTTTACACATAGTTAAATATCAGAACAGTTCTACATATAGCAATTCAGTTTAGTGTAAGAACAGTTTTAATATCAAAAACAGTTCTAATTCAAACAATTCAGTTTAGCATAAGTATACCGTTTAGTTCTATTTGACACATAGATAGGACTATCATGTGCTACAACTCCGAGCCAGAATGGACCTGGAAGCGATGGCAATGAAGGGATACTCCGCATTCCCCAAAGCTCCAGCATCACTGGAACCTCACCATCGGATTGTTTAGTATTATATCCAGGATACTCGTTGGCGGGGGGCGGGGTCTTACCCCTCTGCAGAGGTGCAGTCGGTGTATTCTACAGCCCCAGCCGACTGGGCAAAACTCCTTATAGATAATCCTGACTGGGCTAAGAAGTTTACTGAGTAAGTCACACTCTTCATTTCATCTGAGAGTATTGGAGACTATTCATACTTTGTCCGGCAGACCGTCTTTCGGCAAACAGAGATAATGGCTGCTGGGACTTAATATCGTTTCGATATAGTATCTAATACAATAATTTTTTTTTTTCCACCCAAAATATTTCCCATTATTTTTGGTTTTGCTCGATACGATACGTTTTGCTCAGTTGAGCGAAGAGCGAAACCGTTCAGCAAGCTTATCACCTTTTTTTTTTTTTAGCTTTCTATGTTTTTATTCCCATGGTGAATAAAAGTTTGGGTCTTTTATTGCTATTATATATATATATATATATATATATGTACCTTCCTTCGCCGGCATTCCAATATCACTATGGTCAGAAGTCTACTCCCACCCACGCCGAGTATCCCTATGGCCGATGACGTCTGACATGCCGGAACAAAATGTGATAGGTTTTCGTTTGGCCGAATCTTCTGTTCTAATGTTGTTCATTCCGTGGTTCCATATCACAGAAAAAAACTTTCTCGTTTACCGAATGACCTACCTTAAAGTGGAAATAAGAGTGGGCCTGAGAGTAATGGAAATGAAAGAATACTACACCCAACAGTTCCCCAGAAGTATCAGACGCTCTTTAGAGTCATAAACAGGACACTCCTTTTTTAAGGAGGGATGCAGTCGGCATATTCTAAACCACGCTGACATGGCGTTTTGCCTTTTAGTCTTCTGGATTTTGTTAGTATTAACTTAGTTCGAAATGGGGGATATATTTTTACAAGATATTGCTGGTACTTGGGAAGCGTGAATTTAGAAAGTTATGCGTGACATTTTTATCATCGAAGGTTTTCGGTCCACTGTTTTCATCTTTACTGTTATATTCATAACGTTTCGATCGATATGTCCTCCAGTCTTCATTAGGTGTTTGTCGAACTCAGGAACCTACACGGAACTTCGAACCACGTCCTTTAGTTCATCCACCGGGAGGGGGGGGTCGATCGCTTTTTCTGATTCCGTTAACCATAACAGGGTATAAGTGCTAAGTATTCCTATATTGTTACTTGCCTGCCGTCAAGATTTAACCTGCAATCTCCTAATGATTGTCTCTTTAGAAGCTTAGGGAACCAACGCCTATAATCGTTAAACTTTGTGTCTTGCTGGACAGTTCAGAATGTATTTTTGGGAATCATAGACTTAATGATCTACCATCACTATTGTTACTACTATAACTACTACTACTATGTACTTTTTTTTACCTGATTTCATATTCCAGTTTTTTTTTATCGAACTTTTTTGATTAATAATCAAAAAGGTTAGATTAAAAAAAAAGATTAATAAAGGACGTGGTTCGTAGTTCTATGTAGGCTTCCGAGTTTGGCAAGAAAAAAACCCGAAGAAGGCCGGAGGACATATCGGCCGAAACGTTATGAATATAACAATAAAGATGAAGACAATAGTCCGAAAACTCTGAACGATAAAAATCATCAAGCTTCGCCCCCCAAAAAAACTAATATGCGAAAATATTGTAGCAGAGGAGTCTTCTGGGTACTATGATGAAAAAGTAATGCTGAAATGAATAATAAAATTAAAAAAAAAAAAGAAAATAAATAAGAGGAGGTTGAGCTGAAGAGACATTTTTACGAAATATATTGACAAAAAGCAATAAATGATAAAAAATTGTGTGTTTGTGAGTAAATTTTGTACTTGTTAAGTGTACGTCAACGTCTGAATAACCTTTTCAAACTGCTTTTTTACTTATTTCTAAATTACTTTGAAGGTAAAACTTGCATATCGTCGTGAAATTCCGGACTGATATCCTTGATTCAAAGCCTGGTGAATCAAAAGTCTGTCTTCTTCGACAATTTAACTGATACTGAATAGGAAAGTGACAGCTGTGTATTCTGACCCTCTAGCTTACGGGACAAAATAGAGAAAAGCGTTATATTCAATGATGACACACGAAGGTCTTTTTCTATTTTTAGAGTTGATGAAGAAATTGGGTTAAAGACCACATTGCAATTCTTAACGAAATGAATACCCAGCTAATGTTGAACATATATATATATATATATATATATATAAATAAATCATTCAGTAAATAAGCGTGGGGGCTGTTGCAAATTGACCCCGACCGAGCTGACAAAATAGGAAATGCACCTGTGTTAATAACAGGTGTCGACAGGTTGAATTGAGTTGGCATAAAATAATAATATAACTCGGTGCACAGGAAGTTCGAGTTAGTTGGGGATAAGATGCGGTAGAGAGAGCCAGCACCCAGCAGAGAGGGCCCTCAGGCCCCCGATTGAGCAGTTGTAGTAGGAGAGAAGATGCTGGAATGAGGAATATGTCCCAGAGAGGCTGGGCCCCCAGGCCCCCGGTTGAGCAGACCAGGAGAACGGGAAAAAAAACACTGTTATGGCCATAAGAGTGGGGGTCAATATGTTGCAGTTCTGTTCAGTCTCCAACTCGCCTCTCACACAGTAAAACCTTTAGTAACCCTTTCGAACCCTTTCAAATAAAGTGAGAGGTATATTTTTCTAAAGAAGTGTCTTCTCTCGTCCTTATTGTGTTGAATATGTTTCTGAATGTATGTGTATGTATAGTGGTCATGGCTATACAACAGGGGGATAAGAGAGCAATTTTTTCCCAAAAATACTAACTCTATATTGTTTGGAATTGTTTTTTGTAAAAATTATTTTCATCATCATCATGTCGTGCCGCCAGCACGGATATCCCTGACCCTCTCTCGCCACTTCTCCCAATCACTCATCGCCTCCGGCAGGTCTTCAGGGTTACATCCTGTGTCCTCACATAGTTGCTGTATGTAAGTTCGAGCTGGTCATCCTGCTTTTGCACGGCCATATGTGGGGGTCCATAGGAGTACATCACTTATGAGCTCGTCCTTGCTTCTCCAGCAGTGTCCCGCGTGTCTGGTTCGTCTAACTTGTATAGTTTTCGTGATGGGGGGCAAGGTTCGAAAAATATTTGCTTTGCGACAATTCAAAATGGCGGTAAATCAAACAGAGTGTTCCAGGGTTTGAAAAGAGATCTGTCACCAAATTTTTGGTTTTTGAGATGCGTAAACCATGTGAAATTTACAGGAGAATATGAAACGGGTCCGAAGTAGAATATTTTAGTCATTAAAATCTTCACGGGGGGGGGCAAATTTTGGGTTTGGCGCTACACAGCATAGTTGAAAAGACAGTCCATACAATAGAAAAATACTGAATATCCGGCAAAAAATGTTCTTGGTGCAGCACTCAGTAAAGAAGAACAGGCTCGGACAAATATATATATATATATATATATATATGTGTGTGTGTGTTTGTTTGTTTTGTAACCTAACCAAAGGTTACTGAAAGAGAAATAACCAAAACGGAAATAAAATGGAAATCTTTGTAACATTAACAAAATTATATACTCGCCAGTGGCGTGGAGAAGGTAAACCACTGCTTGTGGTATACTATTCAATCAGCATATTAACCCCCCTTACAATTGTGCCCAATGTATTAATGAGGAATTGGATGTACCTAATAATGTTCATTGGCACGGTATATAACAATATATACGTGTGTGTGTGTGTGTGTGTGTGTGTGTGTGTGTGCTTATGCTAGTGTTTCGCATAAGAAAGGGGTTTTCAGTAACAAAACTAAGACTCGTTTGGCACAAGTCTAAGAGAACAAGGCACCCATTGAGAGTCAAAGTCAGTATAATTTGAAGAAACAAGGGCTTTAAACTATATATGCGTGTGCATGTATGTATACACACCGGCACACACATTATGACAACCTCACCGTACCCTTCCCATTACACCAAATTTCACGTTGCACTACGATCATCAGACCGAAATAATTGACGATTATTATAATCATTGTTTATTTATTTATTTATTCCTTAGTTTATTTATTTTTAGTTGTTTGTTTTTTTTGTTTTTTTGTTTTTGTTTTTTGGGGCTGGGGTGTTTTGGTCTCATGATCACAAGAGGCGAGAAACTGACAGTCACAAAATGTCGTTGACTCTGTGTCTATGATATTAAAACTCTATTTTATACATGTTCTATCTCCGGTATTGAGCAGTCCTTTTTTTTTCAATAAATAAAGCAAAGGATATTACGATATATATATATATGTGTGTGTGTCTGTTTGGAGAGCGACAGAAAAAGGAAGCAAGCGATAAATAGAGAGAGAAAGAGAGAGAGAGAGAGTACGTGACAAAGAACCTTAGTCAGTTTTTTCGTACGTCTCCTACCCTAAATCACGAAATTTTTGATGGCCATCTACCAAACTTTTTCCGAATCTTATATATATATATATATCTGCGTGAAATCAGAATATTTTAAGAGTCTACAGCCTACTGTAACGCACTTCGTTTCTTCCACCAGCTGACTCCGGTTCAAGACAATGATTGGACACCTTATATTTTGCACTTCAGTGCCAAGATAAGTGTTATGGTTAACGAACCACTCATTCCAAACTCGAAGAATTGAATCTTACAGTTTTTCTCTCCATAGAAGAATCTTTGGTCCTAGTCTCAGTTTTGTTTGCATGGTCTTAAAGACTGTTACAAAGCAGTGCCAATATGGCGGACGATGAGAAACAGAAAAACCGGACCCCATTCACGCAGAAGGCAAACTTAATTTTCTTCTGTGAGAATATTTCACGGCTAATTTATTTTTCGATGCCATTTGTATTCTTGTCGCTAATTTTCAGACATCGTCTGCCACCATTGAAAGCAACGAACAGGAATTAAACGCCGGGTGTGAAGAGCCACCAGACAAATAAATCAGAAATCTGAGTGGATGTACAAGATGAAGCCTGAAGATTGAAAATGGAGGCCGAGAAGGCGGGAAAAAGAGAAGGTAAATAAAAATGTCCGATGGATTCGTCCGGTCAAACGCGATAGCGTGTTGTAGCCGAGGAATATGGAAAAGCAACATTGAGAAGTTCCGGTTTTGAAGTAACAGTTCATTGAAGAGGAAAGATTTTTTAGAATAACTATGGTTAAAGTTTTATTTTTATTTTTATTTTTTTCTCCTCTTTCTTTAGCTTATTTGTCGTTTCTTCATACTTTTCTTTCCTCTGTACTTTGGTTTCCTATTTTTTTCTTTTGTTTAGCTCTGTTTTCATTCTTTTTTTTTAACCTTTTTCTTTTTCAGACTTCTTTCTTTCTTTTGGAATTCCATGATGGTTTTATTTTATCTTGAAATTTATCTTTCTTAATTCCATGATATTCGAGAGAAAAGTGTTGACAAGAGAGATACGATCATAATTCAACCATTTTTTAAAACTTATCATCAGTTCTTTATATTGTTTCTTTTTCTGTAATTTCTATTTTGTAATATTTGTTTATCGGTGTTTTATGGCACATCAATTCTAATGGTTTATTGAATGCCAAATACTGTACACACTAACACGCATATATATATATATATATATATATATATAAATATGTGTGTGTATATATATATATATATATATATATATATATATATCTTGTTTTGATTAGCAAGAAGATAAGAGTTTGTCATCAAGTGTAATTGATCGTTCTAATGAACCACAAGAGTGTTAATAAAAGAAAGCGAAAAGAGAGACAAACAAATGTTTAGACCTCGTCAGAGAACTGAAAAATGCTGTGTGACAGGAATATATATATATATATATATATATATATATATATAATCCCTCCCCACGAGCAGGATACAACACAAGGTCAATTTTTAAGCGAAGTATAACAGGGTTGGATTCAGAGTTTTCCTTCTCCTAGACTGGTGGTCAAATTAGAGTTAAAAAGACCAGTTTGTTCTGCTGTGAATGAGTGAAGATTTTAAGCCATAGATTGTACCGAAAGAGGTAATACCACTCTGGGAAATAATGGCAATGAAGGAGTGCTCCACATTATCTCAAGCTCCAAGATGGAGCCTCAACAAACAATTGTTTCACGCCATACCCCAAGACACTCGTTCTAGAAGGAGGTGTTAGCCCTTTCCACAAAAGCTGTTGACATATTCTAGAGCTCCCTTCGATTGGGTGTTCTGTTTAGCGCAATCTTTTTTTTTTCTTTTATTTTAGCGTTTTTCTGCCCTCTTTCTGTTTATTTGGGGTGGTGGAACTTTGTCCCAACTTTGTCCTAACGATTTTTCTTTTCTCTCGTTTTCTTTTTTTTTTTTTTTTTTTAATTTTTTATTCTTTCCGTCTGCATTCTTTATGTTCATAATTTTGTTTTTGCAACGCTTTTCGATGAATTTTTTTTTCTATTCTTTTCCTTTTATCATCATCATCATGTCGCGCAGCCAGCACGGATCTCTCTAACCCTCTCCTCGCCACCCGTCTAAATCGTCCATCGCTTCCGGTAGGTCTGCAAGGTTACATCCTGTATCGGCACAAAGCTTTTGTATATAGGTTCTAGCTGGTCGTCCTGCCTTTGCTCGTCCATGTGAAGTGGTCCACAGGAGTATATCGCTTACGAGTTCGTCTTTACTTCCCCGGCAGTGTCCCGCATGTCTGGTTCGTCTAACTTAGATAGTTTTTGAGATGGGTGTTAGGTGGCCGTACAGCTTCTACTTTGTTGGGTGCTGTCTCCAGGACTTATTCAATATAGCTCGCAGCAGTATTTCGTATTAATGACGAAATACTTAGAGAAAAAGGAAACCAAATACAGAATGACCCTTCCCCCACCAAGTGCTATAAAACACGTGTATATCTGTAGAAAACAGGAAGGTTTTGGAAGCCGAGGCGATATTAGAATTGGACGGACAGGGTTCAATTAAAAAAAATGAAAGCTTGCAACCAAATACAAGGCATATCGACTCCATCTTTGGCAGAGGTCAACTGACGGTTAGATATTTTGTTTTTTTACTAATATTCAACCATCTTATTCCTTCGGCAAAAGGTTAAATAGTATAAATGCTGATCTTCTACGTGGACGGTTTTGACATTAGATAACCAACGAAGGCTGACATGCCATTTAACAAAGAAACCAAAATAAAACTAGTTTTAACGGATGTTTTTTCACTGAAGTCATGGTGACAGTAAAAGTCTCCTCAGGTCTCAAACATTTTTCTTAGTATTCTTACCGATTTTAACACTGCTGTGGTCTCGATGGCTGTGATTCTTCATCTAATGTCTAGTTTCTCCTAGTCTCTTTTTGGAAACCGTTTCACTGGCCTCCAATAAGAATTCATATGCCTGTCACTTTCATATTACACAGCCTTTTCTGCTCTCTGACAAGGTCTAAACAATTATCTCTCTTTTCGCTTTCTTTTATTGACACTCCTGTGGTTCACTGGAACGGTCAGTTACACTTGATGACAAATTCTTATCTTCTTGCTAATTAAAACGAGATTTGGTCTTCTGGCCGGAGGATCTCTTTGTATCTCAAAATTCCCGAGAATTTTCTGTGTCTTTTCTTGGACTGATTCTGCTTCATGCATATTATCTGTCTGCATGTTCAAATTTCAATATCTTGCACAATTCCTTGAGGATTACCCGTCCCACCCAGTCATGCCTATTCTTGTATTCCTTTTGCAGCATTCCCTTATTCTATGATTACTACACTTTCTATTCTTCTGTCTATTATCAATTTTCGCTTTGTTAATTTTTGTTCTTATGGCAATTTTGTTTTTCTAGAGGTTTCCTTTTCTTGGACATGCTTACGTCGTCTTGTGAGCAATTTCCCTGGTTTGTATCCGTACAGTTTTTTCTTCCCATTTCTGTTTTCTCGGTTTTGTTGTTTTTATTGATAGATATTTTATTGCTGTTTTTTTTTTTTTTTTCGATTTCTACTTATATTATTTCTGTTGATATTGCTGTCACTGGTTGCAGTCATCAATCTTTCTTAACTATTCTTGTATATTCTTCGAGGCCATACATTACTGCATCTAAGCTATTTTCATTGTTAGTGACTCCTCCTCCTCCGACTTGTTTTCTTGTCATCTAGGTCCAGTCTATGTCTTCTCTTGGGTGTCAAAACTTGGGTCTTGTCATCACTTTCATTATTATTTTCTCTGGAGAGGTTTTTGCACCAGCATTAGCAAATGGTTTTTCACTAGAGCCTATGTGACAGCAAGTATCCAGGACTCTTCTCAGTATTCATGCTATAGTTTAGATGGTTATTATTATTATTATTATTATTATTATTTTCTTTACGAGTTTTTCACACCAGTTATCACTGATGGGCTTTTTTGAGACACAAGTGGCAGAAAGTCTTTTCAGTTCTCTATAACTATTTTAATTATTCTTATTCTCAGCACCGCTGTGGTTTTGACAGTATCACTTTTCCCTCGAATTTCTAGTTCTCTCATTTGTCTTTTCTTGGTTCTTGAGGCTTATTCCGAGAGCTCCGATGATTATTGGCATAACTGACCTTCATGTTCTACAATATTTAACATCTCTTAAAATGTCTAAATATGTTCCGATTTCTTTTATAATAATTCTGTTATCTACAGAATCGAGGAAGTTTAATACATGGCTGGTTTTTCACTCGAGTACTCTCTGACGGCCTTAAAATCCAAATATTAAATTGTGTTATTGTCAGGTGGTCATTTGATCCCGAACGGAGTTCAAAAGCCATTGATCGTCGAAGGAGAGAAATATGTTAACAAATACATTGTACATTTTTTTTATCTACCCACTTTATTCATCGTTTCTCTCGAGCCAGCTTTTGGGGTTTTCAGCCAAATATTTTGGCTAATTCCAACTACCACTATCTTTAATCTTCTCTACCTCATCTCTGGGAAATATTGCATCCTTAGGGGCCGGTATAATTCGACGAAAGCCCAAGTACCAACTAACCCGAGACCCCGAGATAAAAATCTCGTTACATGACACCTATTAATCACTGAGCTTATGTTCGCCGATTTGACGGATACTAATTTCTCAGATCGGTTCTCATTGCAAGCTTGGTTTGGTTCATTTTGGCTTTATGGCACATCAACTATTGTTGGTTATTTAATGTCAAATACAATTTTATACATATAAAGTAAAAGTTGGAGACCGTAGTCGAGGGCGATCAAAAAGTTCCCTTTTCAATAGGTACTATTTCCCAACCCCTCCGCTCGGGCAGGATATGACACAAGGTCAATTTTTAAGCGGAGTTTAACAGGTTTGAATTCAGAGTTTTCCTTCTCCTAGACTAGTTGCCTCACCAAGGCTGAAGAACCTAGTCCGTCCTACTATTTACCCATAGCTGGAGGGAGAATAAGGGGGTTCATACCTTTCCCAAGGGTATTTGCCCGAAAGTGAACGTAATAGCGCGATAGTGTAGTACCTTTTCAATAGGTACTACATCGAGGTATAGGGAAGGGTGCTACTCCTTTCCTTTGATGACTCCACTTTACCCTTGATACGTATCTTATAATGCTGAGTGTTAAGCTAGGAAATACCAAAGACTCAAAAATGGTACTTGATATGACTCAACCTGGGATTGAACCCTGGTCTCCCGGGCTATTGGCGAATAATACTCAATAGGCCAATGGGCCGGTTATACATATAAACAGTTCTATATCAAACAATTCAGTTTAGCATAAGTACACAGTTTAGTTCTATTTAACCCCTTGATAGGACCCTATCAGATGCTATCATAGAGTGGAGCTGGGAGTGATGGCAATGAAGTGATACTCCGCATTCCCCAAAGCTCCAGATTTACTGGAGCCTAATCATCAGATTCTTTATTGCCATATCCAGGACACTCGTTAGGTATGGGGGTCTTATTCCTCTGCCCGAGAAGCAGTCGGTGTATTCTACAGCCCCAGAAGACTGGGTCACAAAACGCTCGTTGGATGAGTCGTACCCCTCTGGACAATCTCATTGCATGCTTTTAAGTCATCACCTTCATTCTGTCAATCAGCATCTTTTGTGGCGGTTTTCATCCTTCTGCAAATGCAACCATCAATGTCCTGCATCCAAGAACATCATCATAAACCATTACCTAACCTTAGTGAGAACAAGTCTCTTCATTTCTTCGGGACTCTCCTCAGTATTCTTGCAGGTCTTATTAGCGATGTGGTCGGGATAGTTTCAATACTTTCGTAGATATACAGCTCTTTCAGTCTATCTCTCAAGTTCTTCAGAATTCTTCCAAGGATTCCGAATATGATCTTTATTACTGTCTGCTACATTTTTTTTAGTTCTTTGGCAAGTTCGCGGTATTAATCCAATTTTTTGCAATTCTTTAAACTTTACTATGTGGTCTGCTAGGACAGTGAAGTCCATTTGCCGACAAGTTAGCTTCTTCTCTTTAACTACGATATGGTCAGAACTTCTAGTCGGGATTAAATGATTCGTTTTGATCACAAAATCGCACAGAATTTTCTCTTTTTTTTTTTTTTTTGGTCATGCATGATAATAATGATAAAACTACAGGTCTATTACAGGCTACAAATTCGCAAAAACAAATTTTATCTATTTCCTTGGGATTATCGAAAAGAATGTTAAACATTAACAACATCGACGGAACCTTTACAACACTTTTCTCCCGTCCCTAAATCTACATCGAACGCCCCGAAACGCATGCTTTCAACTTATTTCCAAAAAATCAACGCAAAAACACTATTGGATAGAGCAAGTTTTCAGCAATAAAGAACATTTTACTTAGAGGTGCCCGTGGTGTAATGGTTATCGTCGTAGGAATTGGACACGACAACACGAGTTCAAATCCTGGACTGATTGCATTTCACATAGCACTAATACCCTTGGGAAAGGTATGAATCCAATTATTCTCCCTCCAGCTATGAGTATATAGTAGGGCACACTAGGTTCTTCAGCCTTGGTGGGGCAACTAGTCTAGGAGAAGGAAAACTCTGAATTCAAACCTGTTAAACTCCGCTTAAAAAATTGACCTTGTGTCATATCCTGCCCGAGCGGAGGGGTTGGGTAAATATGATAAAGAACATTTTACCACTATTGTTTTTGCCGTCCTACAAGTCTGTATGCCACGTTCGTGAGTAATTCGTCTTATTTTATATTAAATATTGTGACTTTGTTGAGATAAGAGTGTAGCATCTGTGCGGTCTGCTTTGGATCAAGCTATCTAAGAACAGAATATTTACATGACCTTCTGGCGAGGATTAAAGCGAAGTACCTGTTTTCTCCTTCAGGTGTTTGCACAGTTCTCAATGGATCATCTTTCCCACACAGTCAAGCTAGGTTTTGTACCAATGGTCTATTTTTCTGCATTCACTTTATTGTTTCAGCTTCTTTATCATTTTCTTATTTCCTTTCATTCAACTGTCACCAACATTTTATTTTATCCGTGGTTTACGTTTTTTTCCCCTAATGCCCTCCATCAACGCTGTATCAATCTTCCTTATCATTCTTGGCATCTAATGTCGATACGTTACCATCATTCACAAGAGGAGCTATATAGACTTTACTTTCTCCTTCTGTATAAAAATTTCACATATCCCCTTCTTTTTTGTCCTCATTATATTATTTCTCTCTTTTTTTTTTTTTTTTCACTTCCTTTCCGACATCTGAATCTATATCTTTCTTTGTTCGGTTCCTCTACCATGATAATCAGATTGTCGCTTCTTTCCTCGAGTTCCACGATAAATTTCTTCCAAGGTTCTTCGAGACTGTTCAATGATGAGCACAAATTTTACTTTCATACGCAGAGCTTCACAAAAAGATGCCAGCCTCAAAGACTCAGGAATATACAAAGTCCAAAATTCCATGCTAGAATGTTACATTCATCTATGTGCCTCTGTCTGTATGGACAAAACTGAATCATTTGCACTATGTCCTGGGATCATCGTCTCCACCGTACATGTATCTTTCATTCGTGTTGTAAAAATTCAGATGTTTGCGCGATTCCCAGTGGATTGCCATTCCCTCCAAGTCGTGTCTCTTCTGCAAGTCTTATAATGGATTGCTGCATCCAATTATGCAGTTAATTGTATTGTTTCTTCATTATTTTATTATTTTTATCCTTTTAACTGGTACCGGCAGTTTTTTTCCTCATATATATATATATATATATATATATATATATATATATATATATCTCATCATCATCATCATCATCATGTCGTGCTGGTAGCACGGATATCCCTGACCCTCTCTCGCCACTTTTCCCTATCGTTCATCGCCTCAGGCAGGTCTTCTGGACAACATCCTGTATCCTCACATAGTTGCTGAATGTATGTTCGTGCTGGTCGTCCTGCTTTTGCACGGCCATGTGTGGGGGTCCATAAGCGTACATCACTTATGAGTTCGTCCCTGCTTCTCCAGCAGTGTCCTGCATGTCTGGTTCGTCTAGCTTGAATAGTTTTCGTGATAGGAGGCAGGTGGCCGTACAGTTGGTGTCTTGTGGAGTGTTGCTGCCAGGACTTGTTCAAGATTGCTCGCAGCATTCTTGTGTAATTGCCGTCTAGCTTCTTCTCCAGCCGTTTTGTTAGAGTCCATGTAGTGCATCCATATAGTAGTATCGATGTGACTGCTGCCTGGAAGAAACTGCGTCTCATTTCATCGGTTAGGTCTGATTTCCATATAATCGATAGCCTATTGATAGCTGTCCATGCTTTCGTTAACCTCGTGTCGATGTCATTTTCGGTTGATGCGACGCTGCTTCCTAGGTAAGTGAATTTGTCTACTAGTTTAAGAGGGGTTCCGTCTAGAGTGGAGATGTCCCCCGTTTGATGTGCTATATATATATATATATATATATATATTCAAGCAAGTTTTGTTAGAGACGATGGAACACTTTTTATTATTTTACATTTTACTTATCATTAAGAATAACACAAATTCCGCTAAACCAAACCAATGTAGTTTATAAATTTATATGTCTATTTCGAGAGTGCCTCCCGAAAAATGAAAATATTTCTTACATTGGCTATACAACCACAACGTTATCTCGTCGTCTTATTTATCACCTTTCCCAAAAGAGCGCCATAAAACGACATTTAATAATAAAACACAACAATAGAATTAACGAACAGACATCTTCCGATGTAAGGAAGATTCTCACAGATAATACAATAATTATATATAAAAACAATAATAAAAAACGATTACAAATCCTAAAAGCAAAATGCATCACAGGCACCAACATATTAAATATTTTTTATAAATAAAATCGCTAACTCTATTAGTAAACATTTTCCCAACTGAACGTTTTAAAACAAAACGCTGAAAATGTTTTAACCGACAACTTCAAAATACAACGCTACAAATTATTAAAACAATAAAAACTCAAAACTACACTACCCCTGACGATGACCAAAAGTATGGTCGAAAGCGCTTGGGCTGAAGATATGGGACAATTCCTTTACGATGTAGATCCCGACACAAGAAAAATAATGAGACTTGAAAACATTAAAATTAAAAATTATAAACAAAAAGTGTTCCATCGTCTTTATCAAAACTTGCTTGAATAACAACTCTTCCTAAATATACAATCTTCAAAAAATATATGTGTACATGTATGTTTCTATGCACTATTTTTTCTTTTAAATATGATTGATTAAACAAGACAGACACATCGTGTCACCCTATTATATCTTTGATCCGTTCAATTCTTTGTATGAGTCGTTTGACTTTTGAATTGAATGAATTTAGGAAGGTGCCATATGTTTCCCAAGTACTTTTGGCCCGAACTGGAGCCATTCTACTGTTACATTCTACTTTGTGCATATACCATTTGTCTCCGTGGTCAAAAATCAATCGTTTGCATTCTTCTGGGTGGATCTATTTCTCTACCCAGTTCTGGACAAAGAGACAACGGTTATTAGCTACTGCAATGCATGCGCTATATTTTAGTCGCATTTGAGCATCCATTCTTTTATACTGAATCAGCAATATTATTTTCAAAAGACGAATATAATTCGCGAATAAATGGCAGTAAGGTGAAATTTCCATTCTTTATTTTCAACTATTCGACAGCATTGTGCTTGTTCGATAAATTTTTTGATCCTGGGTCTCTACATTGGTTTGGTTTGGGTTTAGGGCATATCAACCATTAGAGGTTATTTAAAGCCAAATCCTTTTTAAACATATATATGAAAAAATATATTATTTACATTTTGTAGATAACATTTTTAAATGAACCTGAATTCATTTTTTTTTTTTGCACACAGTTAAATGGTTTCCCTCATTTCTATCCAATTCTAACAATTCCATTTACTTTTAATCATTTGTTTGCGCACAGTTTAATGTCTTTAAGTACTGATTTGTATCACCAACACTTCAATTAAACACCAGTCGTTTGCTTACACACAGCTAAATGATCAAACAGTTCAATTTCTAACAATTCAGTTTAGCATGAGTACAAAGTATTTTGCTTACGCAGTTAAATGTAAAAATACTTCTTTTTCCAACAATCTAGTATAGTATAACGAAGGCATGGACAGTTATCGATAGGCTTTCGATCATATGGAAATCAGACCAGACCGATAAAATGAAACGCAGTTTCTTCGAGACAGCGGTCGTGTCGATACTGCTATATGGATGCACTACTTGGACGCTATCAAAACGGCTGGAGAAGAAGCTAGACGGCAATTTCGAAAGAATGTTGCGAGCAATACTGAACAACTCCTGGCGGCAACACCCCACAAGGCACCAACTATACGGCTACATGCCTCCCATCACGAAAACTATCCAAGCTAGACGAACTAGAAATGCAGGACACTGCTGGAGAAGCAAGGACGAGCTCATAAGTGATGTACTCCTATGGACACCCGCAATATGGCCAAGCAAAAGAAGGACGACCAGCTCGAACATACATACAACAGCTATGTGAGGATACGGGATGTAGCCCTGAAGACCGGCCAGAAGCGATGAACGATAAAGAGGAGTGGCGAGAGAGGGTCAGGGATATTCGTGCTAGCGGCACAACA
Organism: Sepioteuthis lessoniana; assembly: GCA_963585895.1. Lineage (NCBI taxonomy): Eukaryota > Metazoa > Mollusca > Cephalopoda > Myopsida > Loliginidae > Sepioteuthis > Sepioteuthis lessoniana. Next base: position 120,109 of record CAUZXS010000938.1, read on the forward strand.
TGATAATGATGATGATGATGATAAGTAGACAATTTAAATATCAGACAGTTCTACTTGACCAATAGATAAGACCCTATCAAGTGCTACCACTCTGAGCCAAAGTGGACCTGGGAGCGATGATAATGAAGGGGTACACCCCAGTTCCTAAACTTCTGCATTACTGAAGCCTCACCATCATATTGTTTTGTATCATATCCAGGACCCTCGTTGGGATAGACTTGCCCCTCTGCAGAGATGCAGTCGGTATATGCAACAGCCCCAGCCGACTGGACCATAGAGATATACATGATTGAACCGCTTTGGAAAAATGAGGACTAATTTGCATCTACGTTCATCGAAATTACCAGCAGTAATTAAGTACATACGCCTTTAAGATGCTTTTTTCATGGGATGATTTAAAATAGTCTAAATACAAGATTTCAAAAAGTCGTAAGCTTTTCACGATATTATTTGAAAAAAATGATATACGTATTGTCAGATTCTTTTCGTTTTTTTTCACCAAGTTCCTTGTTCATTTTTGGAGAGACGATAAAAAGAATAGAACATTGCCTGAGTGTTTTGCCTGATATAATTTCTTGCAAAAAAAAAAAAAAAAAAATGAAAATTAACAAAATAACTCAAAATAGATATTACGTAGGTTAAAAATCATTCTAAAATCTTATATATAATGAATTATAAGTAAATTGGGAAACCGTGTTCGCGGGCAATCAAAAGGTTCCCTTTTCAACAGCTACAACACCGAAGGATAGTGGAGGGCGCAACTACTATTGCTAGAGTGCTCCACTTTACCCTTGATACGTACCTTATAATGCTGAGTGTTAAGCAAGGAAGTATCAAGTACAATGACTCGACCTGGGATTGAACCCCAGTCTCTCGGGCCATTTGCAAAGACTCTGCCCACTAGACCAATGGATGCTTTGATTTTTAAGTTCCAGATTTCTTTTCAATTTTCTTAAATAGTGTTACTTTGCGGGCGTGATTTAAAAAAAAAAGAATCGTGACGAACTGATTTTTTAAAAATAGAGACGAGTATGCAGCTGGACAACTTATGTAAAAAAGTAATTATCTCTGCGCATCTAGATCAGGGTTTCTCAAACTTTTTATTTAATGCAACCCTTGTAACCAAAATCGATTTCCATTCACCCCGCTCCAAATAAATTAATGGAATATTGAATTACAAAACTGTTGTGATGCTGGCAAAAGAAAGACATGGGGAACTCAAAAAGGTAGATAGAAAAAATATTTATTCAAGTGTCAGAAACAAAGTACAAGTGAACCTGGTTAAACAGTAGTTAGTTAATAGGAAGCTGAAAGTCCTGTGGGGCAGCGACTATCTGTCCAGAAAGCAAGTGGTATCACACGTGATTGTGTCACGTGGGTTTGGTCAACTGTATTTCTCATCCGTCCAACCAACCAGAGGAATACGGCACAAGGTCTTTTTAAGGAGGGTCCGTGCGCAGGGCCACAGCCCACACGCGCCCGGCATTTTCTAAAAATACTTCGGGCAACGTTGGATTTCCCCTTAAAAGGGGCGCCTCAGGTGCCAGGCAACAAAACTCCCCCCCACCGAAGGGGGTAAAAGCCTAGCAGGACAACCCTTTGAAGCCTGATGGATCTCCAGTGATAAGGCACTCCGAGCCGTACAGTCGACAAAACGGCCGGCCGAAGTGTGACCCACGAACTGGAGAGGCGCACCAAACACGGGGGTTTGACCGGCTCCGTTGACGTGTATTTATGGAGGAGGACGAGTCCATTATGTAGAGGGTACAACAAAAGCACAACTAATTTACCAATATTGAATGAATTTTACGAGAAAAGAAGGATGCAAATGCAGATCTCTTTCTATTCATCACACCTATCCCCGTAAGACATTTTTTTTGTTTCTGAAACTGAAAATGTTTCTCGATATAAAACTTGAGGACGTGGAGGACAAAAATACGACAATGTAGCTTCACCAGAGTTTCAGAAATGCATCGACTAATGGAACATTCACTGGATTAAATCTGTTGAATATTATTAGGACTGTTGTGAAAAAAATTAATGATTAGTCTTTGTTCATTTCTATCTTGGTAAATAGAGCTTTTTAAACACTCGTCGTATTTTGAGGAAAATTAATGATTCGTTCCTTGTTCATTTCTGTCTTGGTAAATAGAACATTTAGTCATAATACTTTTTGAACACACCTCGTATTTTGAAGAAAATTAATGATTTGTTCTTTATTCATTTCTGTCTTGGTAAATACAGCTTTTTCGCAATACTTTTTGAACACAGCTAGTATTTTGAGGAAAATTAATGATTCGTTCTTTATTCATTTCTGTCTTGGTAAATTGAGCTTTTTCACAATACTTTTTAACACACCTCGTATTTTGAAGAAAATTAATGATTCGTTCTTTGTTCATTTCTGTCTTGGTAAATAGAGCTTTAGTCACAATACCTTTTGAACACACTTCGTGTTTTGAAGAAAATTAATGATTCGTTCTTTATTCATTTCTGTCTTGGTAAATAGAGCTTTAGTCACAATACTTTTTGAATACACTTCGTGTTTTGAATAAAATTAATGATTCGTTCTTTGTTCATTTCTGTCTTGGTAAATAGAGCTTTACTCAAAATTCTTTTTGAACACACTTCGTGTTTTGAAGAAGATTAATGATTCGTTCTTTGTTCATTTCTCTCTTAGTAAACCGAAGTTGAGTCTTGATATTTTAGAAAATGTCTCGTATACCATTTGTCTACATTTTCAAACACGAGTAGTTTATAAAGTGCCATTGTTTTAATACTTCCTTCTTACAGGCTTAATTCACTTGCAGTATTGACAACTTTATCCTAATCTCTAGTCACGTGTTCTAATTAATTACAGTTGCAGTCGTTCAACTTTTATACAGTACAAAGGCAAAATATATCCGTTTGAACTCACGAGTAAGTGTCATGGTCCACCTGATGCAGCTCCCTCAAGGACATCAGTAGAACAAATAATTTACTGAATTTAACACTGAATTTTGGATGTGCTTGTTTAACGGTTATGCTCATCGGAAATAGACACGGTGTCACAGGTTTAAATCCAGTACAAGACTTCATTTCACGTAGCACTTATACCCTTGGTCAAGCTATGAATCCAACTATTCTCCCTCTCTCTATGAGTAAATAGTAGGGCAGACCGTGCTCTTTAAACATGATTTAGCAACCAGTCTAGAGCGAAAACTGATTTGAAATCTGTTTAACTGCGATTAAAAATTACCCTTGTGTCGCCTTCTGCTCGGGCGGAAAGGTCGGGTCAATACACATATATATTGCATTTAGTGCATAAGATTATGTAACGTCGGAATATTTTGGCTAGTCGTGATATAAGGTGTCTGCAAAGTCGTTCGTTGTAGTTGACTGATACTAGGAATGTAACATGGTACTTTGAAGAGGAAGGATACTTTAAAAATGTTAAAATGTTCTTTGAATTCAAGTTCGATGAGAGATAAGCAGAATTTATTACTTATACCGATTATATAACGCTTACTTCTTCTGTCGTGACGGGGTCGTTTATGCCGAAGAAAAATCAGAAAAGAAGCAACGAATCTTTCTTCACAAATTCGAAAAGGTTTTATTTCTCTTCAGGAAAAAGATATGCAAAACCTTTTTTTTTATTGATCTTTGAAACCTGGAGAGCCCTAAATACATAGGAATATTAGTAAAATAAGCTGGTGGTAAATGACTGAAAGGAATTTGTGAATATGTCCACACATAAAGACCAGTTCAGATTTTTAATTTTTTCCACCAATCTTCCATCTTCAACTGGCCATAGAATTTATACTTTTTCCTCCGAACATAATCTGCAGTTATCATAACCTTCTCCATACGCCAAGGATTTTTTTTACATCACATTTTATGAGAAATTAACCTGTTTATTCTCTTATTTAATAGCCATATTCAGATAATATAGTACTATTTCCCAATTTTCTGTTGGTGAAGCTGAACTTATTATGAATTCTATTTTTACAGTATAATTCCGTGGCAACAATATATATTCTTTCATCATTATTAACATCTCCCTTTCTGACAGTTGCCTTATATATGACATTATCGATTAACAGTTATCGTTCAAAGGGCATCAATCTTTATTCCTGCAGTTGCATTTTCCATCTTATTGCTATCTTTTCCTTTTAAGACTTATTTTATATTTGCTGATAATTTTTTAAAAATATTTTTCATGCAGTAATAACTTATTTTTAATTGTTTTTATTAAACAATTTCTTGCAGATTAGTTTTCTAGCGATTTTTCCTTAATTGGATAAATATTCGCCCTGAACAGTCCTGAAAAAGGTTGACTGTGTTTCAATTCACCTAAATGCTCTGGTGAAAGGCAGGAATCGGTCTCTTCCCTCTCCAATTAGGGATAAATAGCTCGACAGACTGATTTTCCAAGCCAGGCAACTGGTCTAGAAGACGGAACAACTTTATACAAAATCTGTAGAGTACAGTACGGGAAACCTGAGAAATGTTATTGCAGCATTCTTCTATTATCAGCTCATCCAAAAAGTCTAACTGGTTCTGCAAAAACCTTCACCACTATAACAAATCACCCGTGCAGGTGTTCCATCAAATTCACTTCTATAACTGAACCACTGGGCCTATATATAGTTGTCCTATGGGCCCCTGCGCACGGACATGCCAGTGTTGGCCATCCAACAAGAATATACCTACAGTAGCTCAGTATGGACAAAGAATGTTGTTGAAGAGACCTAATAGCTGATAGGGATGAATGGCAAGAGAGAAAGAGTTATGGAAATCCATGCGAGCAGTATTACTTAATTATATATATATATATATATAGTCATCAACAGACAGATCTGTTTCGTTCTATCAGAACTCATCAGTGTGGCTAGACAGTAGCTTCCCGTAGCTGGGATCGAAACCCGGTTGACTCAAACGCCAAGCCAAAGCCTCTAACCATTCAGCCACGAGGAGATATTAGCTGCGAAGTAAATTTTTAAACGGTTATGAATCACAATTATTATTGTTTACATACATCCGTTCAACGGCTGCCGAGACCTCAATTCATATACGAAGAGGCTTGCAATGAACGCTAATGGCAACACAATTACTTCTTCGCCAGAGAACTCAACCATACGGGGGTAGGGGAGTATATATACATATATATATATATATATATATATATATATATATATATATATATATATATATATACCTGCAAACGAGCCGGTTCTGTTAGCAAAAAGCTCAGAGGAACAACCTGTTTTAAAAACGCTTGCTCTTGTCTAAAAAACAAAGCCGATGTTATATATGAACCACAAGTGATATTCCGAAGTTGGGTAGATGGTACCCGAATCTAGGTTAAGACTGGGAGACGAAGTACTTTATTAGGCCGGAGTATAAATACAAAAATGTCAACCTTCTGATATTCTCACACACACACACATATAATGCTGGTGCCTTGGTTATCGTCGTAGGAAATGGACACGGCAAAACGAGTTCGATTCCTGGACCAGGCTGATCGCATTTCTCATAGCAAAAATACACTTGGAAAAATTATGAACAAAAATTATTCTCCCTCCAAATGTAGATAAATAGAAAGGAAAATTCGGTTCTTTAGCCTTAGTTAGGCAACCAGTCTAGGAGAAGGAAAATGCTGAATTCAAACCTGTTACACTCCGCTTAAAAATTGACTTAATGTCACACCCTGCCTCTGTGGAAGAGATGATAACTATATATATATATATATATATATATATATATATATATATATATTGTTTGCTATATTTATAAATAAAAAGTGCCCAATATTATTGATCGAGCGTAGACATTTAAGTTATGATAGCGAAGACAACGAGTCAATGGTGCTTGTTAACAGTCAGTTTCTAGTCAGATCAAATGAACCTATAGACAAGAAACTGACTGTCAGTATATTTGATTTTGTGTCCAAGTTATACAAACATATATATATATATATATATATATATATATATATATATATATACCTGGATAATTCCCAAAACATCCCCTCTGGACATTAACTTTATATAGCATATATAAAAATGTTATGTTGATATACCCCATAAATCACTGCATGGACCCTCCCCGACACTACAAATAGTGATTTGCTCGACAAACGTGTCAAGTGAGTCAAGTCAGTTACTTGTAACTGTTACTGTCTGCATTTCCGTAAATATATACTGCTGTAAACCTTATACCTCTTGTGTTATTCATTTCTGGCCCTTTAAGATCACAACACTGACGACGAGGATGAGATTCGAACTCACACAGGAGTCCCCAATGGATGCCAAGTTCGACACGTTCGAGGTTCTGATATCACAAATAGCTCCAGAACAGAAAAGATCCAAAAGAAAGCGAGAAATAACGGACTTAATAGAGATAAACCCCAAAAAGAAAATATATTGACTTCATACGAAGCAAGGCTAAAAAAAGGGGTTATGGTGATATGCTCTATGACGTCACTGCATGTGTCCTCTCCGACACTATAGTGACTGGGTTGATAAACGAGGTAACTAAGTCTAGTAAGCTATCTGTAACCGTTACCGTCTGTGTTTCCGTAAATATCTACAACAGTAAACCTTACATCTCTCTTGTTATTCATTTCTGGCCCTTCAAAGCTACAACAACATATATATTATCTATTAGAGAGAGCTAGGTTACCAAGCATTGAATCAATGGCAGTGAAGATATGTCTTCTCGGCAAAGCAACTGTTGTACGGGGAAATATTTAAAGTGAAGAGAAGGGCATAAAAACCAAAGAAAAAATTTAAAGACTGAAAAAAATTGCCAAAAACAATTCAGCTTATCGGTGGACCAATGGGAAAAATGGATAGAAGTCAACGGCATAAAATGATTCATGTGCGCATAAAATCCTTTGAGAACAGAAGTGTCAGTAGGCCGCTTACAAACGATCAGTTCGTAAGGAAGAACAAGGACCAGCGCCAGATCCACAAAGTCACCACATCAACTGTGAAATATGTGGGAAACTCTGTCTCTCACTTGCTGGTCTTAAAAGCCAGATCCACAAAGTCACCACGTCAACTGTGAAATATGTGGAAAACTCTGTCTCTCACTTGCTGGTCTTAAAAGCCAGATCCACAAAGTCACCACGTCAACTGTGAAATATGTGGAAAACTCTGTCTCTCACTTGCTGGTCTTAAAAGCCAGATCCACAAAGTCACCACGTCAACTGTGAAATATGTGGAAAACTCTGTCTCTCACTTGCTGGTCTTAAAAGCCAGATCCACAAAGTCACCACGTCAACTGTGAAATATGTGGAAAACTCTGTCTCTCACTTGCTGGTCTTAAAAGCCAGATCCACAAAGTCACCACGTCAACTGTGAAATATGTGGAAAACTCTGTCTCTCACTTGCTGGTCTTAAAAGCCAGATCCACAAAGTCACCACGTCAACTGTGAAATATGTGGAAAACTCTGTCTCTCACTTGCTGGTCTTAAAAGCCAGATCCACAAAGTCACCACGTCAACTGTGAAATATGTGGAAAACTCTGTCTCTCACTTGCTGGTCTTAAAAGCCAGATCCACAAAGTCACCACGTCAACTGTGAAATATGTGGAAAACTCTGTCTCTCACTTGCTGGTCTTAAAAGCCAAATGCGCAAACATGTCCAAACTGCTGCTCCGGATCATGACATTCATTTCAGCCAAAGCGATGGACAATGTCCAGCTTGTGGTAAAACTCACCGCAATTTGGCAGGTGGGAAAAGCTATCTACAGGAGCGTACAACTTTTTAAAAATTGGTGGGGAAAAGAAAAATGAATCACCAAACTCAATAGTGGGTCACACTCGAAACCGAGAAGACAGCCTATATATAGCTATCATACAATTACTGATGTTTGTACAACAGCGTTGCTTCGAACAAAACCTTCATCAGATGATGACTCTGGGTTCAGGCATGGTTTCGGGGCCGAAGCATCATTACCACTAGCCCAGAGCGCCCCAGGAGTATTCCACGACACCACCAGACTTTGCCATATTGTTGTCACTCTATGGGAGTGCCATGTCCACGCTGATGCAGTTAGAGCCTTATCTTGAATCTTTTCCATGAATTTCCTCTTGTCGGATGGAAGAAGTCTAAGATTAGTAAATAAAAACAGAGGTTGAGTTGGCAAAACCTTTGCATCTGACTTCGATAGGAAATTCATTTGTTATCCAGCCATTTCTGACACATTCTTCTCGCAGATCATCATATTTTTCCAACATATGCTGATGTGCCCAGTCGAAATTTTCTTCAAAAGGGACCGTTAACTCAATAACAAAATCTTTTTTTGCTTTAACGGACCAAATGACAAGATCTGGACGCTTTGTCGTTAACGCTATTTCAGTTGGAAATATAAAGTTATGTTTTAAATCGGTTGCGACGTGCCAGTCCGTGCAGCCCTCAAGCAATGATGGTTAACGCATATTTTTGGTGCAATATTCGAAATATTTCCTTCTTTAACGAACTGAATTGCTCTGTTGATAATATTTAGAGCTTTATTGGCAATCTCACAAAATAATTTCTAAACCCAAGCAAAAATTCCCAGGACTTCGTTGTCTCCGAGTATAGCTTGGATGTAGTTAACCCCGGATCATATATGACATGATTTACTCTAGAAAAAAGGTAAAATCCTAAGGCGACTTTGGAATATAAATAACATCGTTGTTGATTTGTAGTCTAAACGTGTGGTGAGTTCATAACAATACATGAACAAATTAAATATAAATGAAATATAAACTAATAAGGAAAGAAAACAATGAAAAAAAAAAAAATATATATATATATATAGAGAGAGAGAGAGAGAGAGAGAAATAGAGAGAAACTTAGCTCAGTCAGCTTGGGCTACAGAATATGCCAATTGTATCTCAGCAGAAGAGTAAGACTCCCCCACCTCGCCAACGACTATCTCTGATGCGAGAATAAACATTATCTGATGGTGAGGCTCCAGTTTTGGAGACCCGGGGTGAGTGCAATGTTATATATTTGCGGAAGGATTTTTTTTATATTATCATTTTTCGTTTTGTAAATCTTACCTTTCGGTTTAGTTAGGCTGAGAACCTTTCGGCTTAGTGCATGGGTTAGTTAGGTGCACACACTGAGTACAGGTGTTCACACACGCGCGGGGTGGATGTGACAATCTCAGATGTCACAATAAAAACCCCAGATAGGGAATAGGACAGGGGACGTGAATGACGTCATGCCCGGAAGCGATGGGGTGAGGATTCGGGAATTTGAAAAAAACAGTTAGTAGAGATTTGGACTTAGACCGGGCGAGTTGATTTCCGGAGCTCGCCGAGGAGACCAGTAGTTTGCGGCGGGGTGCCGCACGTGGTGGGGTTAGATGGAAAGTCAGCATAGAAAGAAATTGTGTTTCTCTCTCCTCATGTCGAAAAACCTTAACCTCAAAAAGGTAATAAAAATTTTCGTACGTGAACCTAAAGAGAGTCGTCAAGTGTTTCGTGTTTTTCCGATTCCTATATGCGTATGAACATTATGAACGTTTTATGCATGTGAATATCTTGGTCGTGTTTTTGGACATGGATATGTTACAGCAATTAGTCCCAGATCCACACTGACCCAGACTAGTGATACTTGAAAGCATTTAAATATGTGCAAAAATGACTTAAATTTAACTATTATTATAACTTCATAATGATTTGAACCCACTGTGTGGAAGAAGAGGAATAATAATTAATGGAATTACTAGAATTAAAGAGCAGTTTTGAAATCATTTAACTGTGTGCAAATAAAACTATTATTCATAAACTGCCATACTTGAAGGCATTTAACCGTGTACAAACAAATGAGTTAAGGATTGTTTAAAAATTGTTACCAACAAACTATTCACTAACAAATAATACATATTTGATATAGGTATACAAACAGGATTAGGCATTAAATAACCTACTAGGATTGATATGCCGTTTTAAACAACCAACCAAATAAAAACCTGAATTGAACATTTGAAGATTCAGTTTTATAAAGTAAGTAATACACTTTTGTTGGACAAATATATTTATGCAATTTTTTGTGAAAAATTAGTCAATTCATTTGGTGGATGATTCAATATGCAATCAAACAAACGTTGTCAGTTGACGGAACTAACAAGGTTAATCACAACACTTGGGGGTGGGGGTCTCGTGGTGTAAAGGTAAAAGCACTGGACGGCGGCATTGTAGAAAATGAGTTGGAACTCTAGTATGTGTTAAACAGAAGAATGGCTTTGGCATTAAATAACCCACAAAGGTTGATACGCAATTAAACAAAGAAACCTAACCACAACACTATTGCAGCCGAAAATAATAATAAAAGTCATCAGCCAAACAATCGCTTATTTATTTTCTGAAGGATTATTAGGGAAAATACAATTAAAAGTCAATAGCTAACGGAACAAGTAAACATAAGAATGTTGTCACTTGATTCCAGACCCCAAAATGAATGGACGAACATGCTTTTGGCTTCTGTGTTTATTCATGTTTACGGATTCAGATCGGTGATCTCAGTGAGTTTCTAAATCGTCTCTCACAGAGTGGAGAGAAGACTTTGTATCTTCTGAAAGTCTTTATAAAGGCCCCTAGATATGGAACCTTTCTTAGTCATCTTTTAATCAAGGTGACCTTTAACTTCATCTGTTCCTCAAACGTCTCAACAATGTTGCGACAAGTTACATCGATATTTATTTTCAATTTTATTTTATCTCATTTTCTTTCTCCCAGGTCCACTCTGACCCGGAGTGGTAGCACCTGATAGGGCCCTATCTATGGGTTTAATAGAACTGTAGAGAAGAGGAAAATCTCGTATTTTGGTTTGGCGCAAATTTATTTCAACACTTAATTTCACCCAATCTGGATGACTTATCCTATTCAGCCCGGACCTTCATTTCCGGCTAGCAAAACGGGTGAGCGGCCAAACCCACTCTCTTTGGCTTGAGACGGCGACCAGAACAGACGTTTCTCTGGCCGTCCCTGCTTAGCGATGCTTTTCAACATAGCAACACCAGCAGCAGCAACATGGACACTCAACGAGGGAACCATCTAATTTATGGATTCCTTACGAGGAATCCCAGTTGAACATAAATTAGAAACATACAACATGCCTTCTACAGGCACCACCATGTCACCCCAAAAATTGGCTATGTCGATCTGAGCGTAACTCCGCTCTCGACACTAGTTCCCTTTTCACCTCTGGTCCACACAGGGAGACAACGCAGACTCTCCCCCAAATACCAGATACAAAACTACACGGTGACTCTAAACACAATCCCTTCACACGTCCGACAACACACGCTGCTTTCTCAACATCTCGCTACGCCATTTCGTCTCCAACACTAACAAGCCTAAACTCCACGAGTCTTGCAGCACCAAAAGCAAACCATATTCAATGCTGCAAATAAAAAACTTTCTTTGTTGTGTTGTTAAAGAAAAGTTTCGTCATTCATTTGTGTTGCCTAAAAAAATATAGTGTTAGAGAAATTAACAAATTCTCGAAACGCTATAGAACTAACGACATACTTATGCTAAACGAAATCGTTTGACTAAACTGAATAGCTTGAAATAGAAATGTTTTGACAATTAAACCCTACTTACATTTAAACTGCGTGCTTAAGCTAAACTGAATTTATTTGAAATAGAACTATTTTTTGACATTAAAACTGTACTTACACTAAACTGATTTTTTTAAAATATAGAACTGTTTTGACATTTTACTGTGTAAACAAAATCTGTACTTACACTTAACTGAATTGCCTGAATTAGAGCTGTTTGAATAAACTGAATAGCTTGAAATAGAAACGTTTCCGACAATTAAACTGTGTACTCATGCTAAACTGAATTGTTTGAAATAGAACTGAATATTTACATAAAAATAGATTTGGCGTTAAATAACCTACAAAGGTTGATATGCCATAAAAACTAACCAACAATAATTTTTCTTTATTTTTATTATTATTATTATTAGTGAGGTATTTTGAAAGCAACATTCGCTAATTAACTAATCCAGTTTGATAAAATCATCACGTCTGATAAATTATATAGCAAGCTATGAAGAAATTTCGTAGCAGAGAGAAGAAGAGGTTGTTTTGGCGGCACAGTTCTATATAACACATGGGATCGGATAAAACAACTGGATAGATACACAAGCTTTATATATATATATATATATATATATATATATATATATATGAAAAAACTCCCTGTTATAGAGGAATTACTTTTCAATATATATAATGTTTTCGTATTTTGTTGCAAAAAACTATCGAAATGAAATGAGCCGAGTAAAGTAATGCTTTTTCCAGTGGAAATTAATCAATAAATAAATAATGAAGAAAAAAAAAGGAAATTATCATTATGACGCGAAGAAAAGTGAAAATATGGAAGCAATAGAGTTAAAACATTGGAAAGAAAAAGAAAGAAAAAATGAAAAAAATTACAAGGCGATTGTATTCAAAAACTAATAAGGAGGAAAATAAAATACAGAAAATAGGAAGAAAAATATATAAAAGAAAGAAAGAGAAAGAAAGAAAGAATAGAAGATGAAGGAGAAATGAAAAGAAAGAAAAAAAAAACGAAAAGTAGAAAGAAAAATGAAAAGAAAGAAACGGAAAGAAAGAAAGCACATTCCCATAATTAGAGGAATAGAAATGGCCGACGAGAATGTGTGCTGGCGCTGCTGGCTTCTAATCTGGACACGTAGTCGCCCCCCACCCAACAGGGGGTTCGGCAGGACACATGACCGTGCAAATCAGTTCAACCGATCGGTAATCGAATTCAGCATGATCTATTAGCGAGCTACTGAGATCACCAGGGATCATTTTGTTGTTGAAATAACAGCTATAAACCCTTCGATCCACCCACCTCTGTCCACAAACCCTCAAACACACCCATCTACACACACAGTTCGTCCCTCGGGAGTGAACCATAGACAGATTTCTGATCGCTTCTCTACACGCTCTCTCTAGTAAATGTTCTATAACTCTGAGTATGCTTGCTCATCAGACGTTCTGTTGACTTTTACGTGTGTATATATATATATATATGTATATGTATAAAACGAGGTACACATATACACCAACAAATAAATATATTTGCATATATAGTTTTAATTACATATACCAACATATATACGTAGAATTGCCCATACACACACACACATATATATATATATATATATATATAGTTAGATAAACGAACAAAATAAAACAATCGTGTATATCTACGTACATAAAATGATAAGTTGCATATATACGATTACAAAAATAAAAACACATGTCTAAGAGTAGATAGAAACCAGCACTAAATTATATTGAAACAATTAAATATTTCTGTACATAAATATGTAAGTATATAAAAACTTATATATATATATATATATTTCTTTCTACGCATACGATGTACTCACGGGTAAACAGTGAAAAATATACAAATATGAAAAAAATTATTCATACATATGTCAACACATACACAAACTGACACATGGATATAAGTCAAATTATATACCTGTGTATATTCATATACATCTATGTACAACACATGCATATTTAAATACACACAAATATATATATATATATATAATATATATATGTATATATACTTTCATTAAAGAAAAAAACCAAAGACCGGTTATTTTAGAATTAAAAATTTCTTTCATCCTGTTTTGTGTTTCTGATATATATATATATATCCAAATCCATATATAGACATAAAAAATCATTATATATATATATATATATATATATATATATATATATGATATATATATATAAATCCATGTATATATACATAAAATTCATCTATATATATATATATATATATACACACACACATAAATCCATATATATATACATATCTATATATATAAATATATATACATACATATATATATATATTTAGATAAACCCATATGTATATATATATATATATATATATTTACAAGCAAATCAGGCATATATATATATATATATATATATATGCATACATGCAAATCTACGTATATATATATATATATATATTTATACACAAATCCATATATGTATATAAATATATATACACAAATACATATACACACACACACACATATCCATATATATATATATATATATATATACATGAACAAATCCATATGTATATATATATATATATATATATATATAAATATATACATATATACATGCACAAATCCATATATATATATATATATATATGTGTGTGTGTGTATATATATATACACACACATGCACAATTCTATATATATATATATAGACATGCACAAATCCATATATACATACATATATATATAGACATGCACAAATCCATATATATATATCCATATATATATAGAGAGAGAGACATGCACAAATCCATATATCTATATATATATATATATAGACATGCACAAATCCATATATAAATATATATACATGCACAAATCCATACACACACACACACATATATATATATATATATATATATATATATATATATATGTATATATATATATAAAATCCATATATTGCCCAGTCAGCTGGGGCTGAAGAATACACTGACTGCACCTCTGCAGAGGGGTAAGACCCCCTTAACGAGTGTCCTGTTGATGACACTAAACAATCTGATGGTGAGGTTCCAGCAGTGCTGGAGCTTTGGGGAATGCGGAGTACCCCTTCATTGCCATCGCTCCCAGGTCCACTCTGACCCGGAGTGGTAGTAACTGATAGGGCCCTATCTATGGGTTAAAAAGAACTAACAGCATACTTATGCTAAAATGAATTGAGTAAACAGAACAGCTTGAAATAGAAACGTTTTTGACAATTAAACCGTACTTACACTTAAACTGCGTGCTGATGCTTAACTGAATAATTTCAAATAGAACTGTTTTTCGACATTAAACCTGTATTTAAACTTAACTGAATTATTACATATAACTGCTTAAATAGTTTGAAATGGAAATGTTTTCGACAATTAAACTGTGTACTTATGCTAAACTGAACTGTTTCCAATAGAACAGATTATTTACATAAAAATGGATTAGGCGTTAAATAACCTACGAAGGTTGATATGCCATAAAGCCAAACAAACCAAACGTATACATAATTCATATATATATATATATATATATATATGTGAAATCCATATACACATATATATAAAATCCATATATATTAAAATCCATATATATATATATATATATATATAAATCTATATAAAAATATATATATATATATAAAATCCATCTCTCTCTCTCTCTCTCTATATATATATATATATATATATATATATATATATATATATATATATACACACACAGTAGCGTCCAAAACTAAAGGACAAAATTTTAAATTCCCTTACTTTGGGACGTTCAAAATTAGAAAATAAAAAGATAATTGTTATAATTCTTTTGCTATTCTTTGCAAATAATTCAAATTTTAGTATGCTATTATGGATGATAACGACTTCCAGTTGTCAAAATTTCAGCCTTTCACAATTGTTATATATATATATATATATATATATATACAAATCCCTATATATAAATATATATATATATACATACATACATGCAAATACATATATATATATATATATATATATATATATATATATATACACACACACACACAAATCCATACTTATATATATACACAAACCATACATATACATATATACAAATCCACATTCCATATATATATATATATATATATATACACACACAGTGTATCACAAAAGTGAATATACTCCTCAAATTTCTTCAGATATTTAAGTATATCTCTTCATGGGACAACACTAAGAAAATGATACTTTGACACAATGAAAAGTAGTTTGTATGCAGCTTATATAACAGAGTTAATTTATTTTTCCCTCAAAATAACTCAAAATATAACAATTAAAAGCTAAACCCCGGCCAACAAAAGCGACTTCACCCCTTAGGGAAAGTTGTCAATATTAACATACACCATGTCAACTGTCAATATTTTGTGTGGCCACTATCCTTATCCAGAACTGCCTTTACTCTCCTGGTCATGGAGTTTACCAGAGCTTCACAGGTAGCCACTGGAATGCTCTTCCACTCCTCCATGACCACGTCGCAGAGCTGGCAGATATTTGAGACTTTGCACACCTCCACCCACCGCTTGAGGATCCCCAAAGATGTTCTATTGGATTCAAGTCAGGAGGCATGCTTAGCCAGTCCATTACCTTTACCCTCAGCCGCTTCAGTAAAGCAATGGTCGTCTAGGAGGTGTGTTTGGTTCATTGTCATGCTGGAACACTGTCCTGCTACCCAGTTTCTGGAGGGAGGGGATCATGCTCTGCTGCATTATTTCACAGTACATGTAAGAGTTAATGTTTCCCTCAATGAAATATAACTCTCCAAAACCTGCAGCACACGTGCAGCCTTAGACCATGACATTTCCACCACCATTCATGACTGGAGGCCATGACACACTTATCTTTGTACTCCTCACCTACTCGCCGCCACACATGCCTGAAGCCATCAGAATCAAACAAATTAATCTTCAATCTCATCAGACCATTGGACATGGTTCCAGTAATCCATGTGCTTTGTTGACATGTCTTCAGCAAACTGTTTGGAGGCTTTCTCGTGTATCGTCTTCAGGAGAGGCTTCCCCCTGGGTGACAGACATGCACACCAATTTGATGTAGAGTGCGGCGTATGGTCTGAGCACTAACAGACTGACCCCCAACCTCTTCAATATCTGCAGCAATACAGACAGAACTCCTACGCCGATCTTTCAAAGGAAGCATTTGATGTAACGCTCAGCACGTGTGCTCAGCTTCTTTGGACGACCTACCCGACGCCTGTTCTGAGTGAACTCCGCTCTTTGAAAACGCTGGATGATCTTAGCCACTGACCAGCAGCACAGTTTCATGATCTTGGCAAACTTCTTGTAGCCTTAGCCATTAACACGTAGCGCAGCAACATGTCTTTCAAGATCCTAAGAGAGTTCTTTGCCATGTCGTGCAAAGTTGGAGAGAGTGTGAGAGCTGCACAACAAATTCGAACACACCTGTTCCCTATGCACACATGGGCCTAGTAACACAATTGAGTCACATGACATTTTGGAGGGAAAATGACAAACAGTACTCAATTTCAAATTTAG
>CAUZXS010000939.1:0-70000 GCA_963585895.1 Sepioteuthis lessoniana
CATATTAACCTTTATGGGTTATTTAATGCCAAAACAATCCTTGCAGAAGGACAGTAGTGATACTAGTAAAGTCATAACTGGAGGGATAAGCAGTTGTTTGTCCAAAAATTAACGAAATAGCACGACGGGATTTCAAAATCCCTCACAAAGAACTAGCAATCGAGTACCTTAGCCATTGCACCATGGGGCCTCTCTCACTGCATCTGGTGGTGAGGCTCCAGTTTGGGGAGTATGAAGTCACTCTTTCAATGCCATTGTTCTAAGGTTCAATCGGAATTATAGCACCAGTAAAGGTTCCATGTATAGGACAAATATATCTGTTTGAAAATTGTTTTTATTGGTTTGGTTTGGTTTCTTTGTTTAATGGCATATCAACCTTTATAGGTTATTTAATGCCAAAGCCATCCTTGTAGAAAGACAATAGTGGTACTATTTAATCTATAGCTCAGTATAAGGGTGTTATACCTTTCTTAAGGGCATTAATTTGAAAGTGAATGTAACAATGCAACTGGAATTCAAACCCTGAGGCCACAGTCCAGCACCTTTGTCATTGGGGCACAGGGACCCCCCCCCCCCGAAAGAGGACCATAATATAAATGAATACAGATAAAACATGACTAATTATATTAAGCTTTATTCTTCCTCACATGATGTATCGAATATTAAATTGTTTCTGAACAGAGGAAAATTAACCATTATATCTACACTGCTAAAAACTTACCAACTTCAGCAGAGCTTGTCGATATACGACCTGCTGAAGATTTTGTTGGCAACACTTGTATTGGATGGAATTCGTATTCTTTCATGGCCGTGTTTTGGAAAAGTCGAACAACCATTCAGTTCTTGGATTTCCGGGAGTTAAAGAGATGACGCGAGTGAAAGCGGTTGTAGGGGAAATCCTCACTATGGGTTGGAGTGCTGCGATCCACATTGTTGTTGCTACTCTGTAAGCAAAACACATAGAAAAATTATTAAAAAAAAAGAAGATGAAAACAATATTGATCCTCACATAGAAAAATCAATTAAAAAAGAAAAAGAAAAGAAAGGAACAGAAAAAGACAGTTGAAACAACAATATCTTAAGAAAGAAATTCAAAATAATTGAGTGAAAAGATAAATTTCCAATTTTTTGTCGGAAAAATAAGAAGGACCATCTTCAGGCAACAGTCTTAGTTACTGAGATATTTATATTGACATATTTATAGAATTGTAACTACCTACCTACTTTTATTCTAAGGACTTAACATGCATCACTCTAAAATAGAAAGAGGAGTTACTTAAGGTTGAGTCATACTAAAAACACAAGTTCCGACCTGAGAAGAGTATCATTCAGTAGCTAAAAAAGTTTTAACTATTTTGACTAAATTTTCTTCCTCATATCTATGTGAATTGGATAGATTGATTTCAATGGCATATCAACCCATCTAGGGTTATTTTATGCCTAGAGGTTAGGGAATCACATTCATTGTACATTCGTATTTAGATTTTTGTATAATTTTTTATTAAAAGATATTTCTTTTGTACAGAGTCTTGTTGAATACAAATGACTTTCAGATTGATTCGAACCAATATGTACTACCACTACAGAGTGGATCAAGAAATAATGTTAATGTCTAGAGAAATAAGATGATTGAAATTCTAGTCAAAAATGAATAATAATTGACTATGAGTCATCTAAGAAATTCACACAACTTGAGGCTCTTACGACTATAGTCTGATGCAATGGAATGGAGACCTTTAACTGATTTAACCAGCAGAAATCTCGATGCAGGGAATAATGGGAATAGTTTTCATCTATCCCTATTGGGCATTCGGCAAAAATGAAAGAAACTCACAACAGAATAGATCATTTGCTGTCTGCTATTAGCAACCAGGAGCACAAATGGTTGATCTGTGGAGATCTTAAGGTGGTTGGACTAGTCCTAGAGCTCCAAGATGGATACACAAAGTATCCTTCTTTTCTATGTCTCTGGGACAGCTGGGTTGTCAACCATGCCAGACAAGAGTGACCATTATGGTAAGAGTTAAAACCTGGCTAACATAACATTCAGTCTCACCCTCTTGTTGACACCAAAAAAATACTGCTTCCAACCTTACATATCAAGTTAGGAATAAGGAAGAATTTTGTGAAGACGATAGATAGGAAAGGCAGTGGGTTTGCTTTCCTCCAAGAGAAGTTCTCAAAGATAAGCATGGAGAAACTCAAGGCTGGTATATTTGATGGACCTCAAAAAAGAGAACTCATGAAGGACTCAATGTTTGACAAAGCATTGAGCAAAGCTGAAGTATCCGCCTGGCAGTCACTGATATCAGTAACAAACTTTTTTGGAAACCACCAGAGTGTGAAATACAAGAAGGAAATTGAAGAGTTACTGAAGAGTTTCTCCCAACTCAGCATACAAATGTCAGTCAAACTGCACTTTCTGCAGTCACACTTGGACTATTGCCCAAAGAACTGTAAAGATTTGAGTAAAGAGAAAAGTAAGTGCTTTCATTAAGACATTCGCATTATGTAAGAGTGCTACCAAGGACGGTGGGATGTAAACTTTCTTGTTGACTACCGCTGGTGCTTGAAATGGGATGTGGTGGCTAAGGAGCACAGAAGAAAGTCCCTGAAAAGACCTTTCATCCATGAATAGCTTCTTTTGTCTATTTTTCAGTTTACTATGGCACAATGTGAGCTTTCTGTGAATATATTAGTCCTAAATTTAGCATTATTTGTTTAATTCAACGAGAAAATAAATAAAGTCATAATACTGTTCTATACATCTCAAGTTAGAAGTTGAATCTTAAAATTAGATTTGGTTAGGAAAAAATGAGTATGATTTTTGGATTCAGCATAAAAAACTGCCTTAAAATCAGCTATTATATATTCGACCTTGAAAACATTGCAGACAGGCCAGTGTGATTGACAGTGTTTTTTTTTTAAAGAAATTCACACTACTATTTTTTATGACTAGATGTAAAAGTAGGAGAAATAATATGAAAGAAATAGTCAAAAATCAATTATACAATTTAAAAAAATTTATTTTCTTGCTTTGTTGCCAATAGATTTAAGGTTATTGGGTCAGTTTTGATTAAACTTGATATGTGAACTCCTTTGACTTCAAGGAGTGTTTTAAAGGTATTTTGCTTTAAAATTGATCAGGAAGGTCTAATCTGTTGTTTTTTTTCTTTGTGAGTAGATTATACACACACATACACAGATTATAAAGATATACATACACATATGATTATTTACAAAGCTTTGCTTAGTTGTGGCACAAGGCTGGATATATGGGGCACCTAGTGAGAATTAACCTCATTAGTAATGGTTTACTAGTCTAGCTTGTTAACTATTTTCCATATGGTCTTCCTATACTCATACTCTCAAATTTTATCCCAGGTATGCATACATATACACATATGTATGTACACACATATATAATCGTACATATATACATACATAGTCATTAATATACACACACAGTCATGAACATCTACATACACGCACACAGTCAAAAATATACACATATATATGCACACACAATCAGTATATATGTGTATATTCAGAACTGTGTGTCTGTATATATGTATTATATATGTGCATGTATACATGTGTATGTACATATGAATATATACACACACACACACGTGTCTATATATATATATATATATATGTATGTATGTATGTATATGTTTAGACAGCTGGTTACATAATATCTATTTTTGTTACCGCTGCGGCCTTGTGTAGAGTCCACAACCTGAAGATAATCACAAAGACAGAGTTCTTGGTTGGAAAATACAATCATCTCGGCATGCAGAGAGAGGAAATGAATTTCAAATTTCTTGTTCGAACACTTACACAAATATTAGTCAGCCATTTTTCCACATTCTTAAATGTTTGAATTGTTCTATGTTGCTTCGTTATTGAATTAGTACCAAGACGCGGCCTGTGTACGGGCATTCTATTAGGCCACATGGTCGACATCTCTTTCTGCTTGGGAAAAAGTAAAAAGATATTTTTCTACAAAGCTTTTTGAACAAAGTTTTCGTCAGTTGTAAAACCTCATGACTTTTTTGGCCTCAGGTTCTTAAGTAAGAGACATTCTTATCGTTAAGATATATTTAAAACAACAAACAAAAAAAAAAAAGCTGATGATTCAATTCATGTAGTTTGTGATTTTACAATTGAAATACATTGCAAATCAGGAAGAAAGGGATTGTCAGAGGTCAAGAATTAAAACAAGCATTAATAACAGGGCAGTTGTATATAAACTGAAGTGATAAAAAATTAGAGACAGCTACTTAATAACATTTAGCTCACTCCTTCACATGAATAAAAGTATCTATGCAAAAAGGCATATGGTATCTACAAGGTAGTTGAATTTTTGCATGGTTACTGTATATATTTGCATATCATGCAGCTTTCTGAGATCTAAATTTTAACCTAACACACTCACACACGCACACACACATATATATATAATTATATATATATATATATATATATATATATATATATATATATGTATAGTGTGTGGGTGTGTATATGGAAAGCTCTCGTAATGAATTAAACACTTGTAACTTGTAACACTTGTAAACAAATGAAAGTTAATACATATGCGTTAATTCCCAAGCTGACATTGAGTCGCAGGCTTGGCTTAGGGGTATGTCATCATGATGATGTAAAGTTAGGCAAGTTTCGGTCCCGGTTTAGAGCATCTTGTGTGTCTAGCAACACTAAAGAGTTGTGATACAATGAAACAGTCTGTCTGTGGATGGCTATATATATATATATATATATAAACACACACACCCCAACACCTCCACATGAGCAGGATGAAACATGATATCTTTTACTTTTTATTTTTTTTCAATCTTGAAAAGCAAAAAAAAAAATACATGAAATTGGGAAGAAAAAATTAAAGGAGTGGGAGAGTGGGAGAGAGAGAGAGAAAATGCAAAGGTGTGCATGTGTATGATTTCTATGAATATCTTAAACACACTTATATGCACACACATCTCTGTGTGTGTATATATATATATATATATATATATATATATACACACACATTTATATACATGTACCAACCACTATCTATCTATATATATATATATATATATATATATATCAGGGGTGGAGACGGAACTAGTGCTACTCGTGCCCGGCACGACCAATAACTCGGTCAGTGTTATTCAAAATGGATTAAAAATCATCCATTAATTTCAAGCAAACATACTTAGTCTGATCTCAATTAAATTACGTATCTATTCAAGTTTCGATAACTAAGTAGCCAAAAGTTCATAAATATATCTGGGAATAATACAACGATGCTGTTTTGAACGGATGGTCTTTGTCCGGCCACCGTCAGATTCATTGAACATCCCATAAAATCGGCTATAATGTTGAACACGCGCAAATCCGTGCCGAGCACTAGACCCTTATAATAACAGTAATGTTAGAGAAATCCGCTTTTGGCTGTAGCCAATAGCAAGAGCAACCCAAACATTGTGCTAAAAAATCTTAGCACATTCTGACTGCTGACAGCTGTCTTGGGAAGAGGGGGAGGGACCGAGAGAGAGAGAGAGAGAGAGAGAGAGAGAGAGAGAGAGAGAGAGGGGGGATAGCAGATTATAGCTGTCCCGACGTCATTATCATCGCTATGGTAAATGTTGGTTAAACGGCGTGTTTTAATTCGTTTTTTCACTAACAGATCTCTATTTCTTTAATGAATGTTGCATATATTACATTCTGTAACTAAAATTTGTTTATTTGAATACATTTTCAACAAATAATCTTTATTTTAAGCGAAATTGAAACTACTAGCTGTGTCTGTGTATATTGTCATCAGTTTCTTTATTCTAATAAACATATTTTTCTCGTCATAGTAATGAACATCTTCTCTTTTCTTCTATACTTTTGAAAGGAAAAAAAATATCTTATCTACTGTATTAACAAGACTACAAATTATATAGTATCTTGATTGTTTACAAAAAAAAAACACCATGCAAGGTACGTTTGTCAATCTGTGCTATACAATGGAGAATCACGCAATAGCAACTATGATGACTTACTTTGGGTCCACGGACCATGGGTTGGGAACTGAAGTTGACAGAGGGCAGGGGGGGCACGAGTAGCAAAAATAGGCTAGAGTTGCCACTGATATATATATATATATATATATATAAACACTCACAGACATTTCTATATAAACATCTCTCTCTCTCTCTCTCTATATATATATATGTATGTATGCGCACACACCTATATACATTTATACACACATACATTCACCTCTCTCTCTCTCTATATATATATATATATATATATATATATATATATATATATACACACACACACACACACACAATATATATATATATATATATATATATATATATATATATATATATATATATATACATACACACACACACACACATCTATATTTATATAAACATACACAATCATCTTTCACTGTACCAATGTCTTTCTACAGACATGCACATACCTCTCTCTCTCTATATATATATATATATATGTACACACACACACACACATGCACACAAACCTACAAATAAATATATACACATATACATAAACACATTGACCAGGGCTAGTCATATACTTGCCAGGTAATCCAAAAGGTTTTGATAGTCAATAATTATTCATTTCTTTTTTTCTAAATCATGTAAAACAAAATTGGGCCTAAAATCTTAGCAATAAATCAAAATCTGCAAAGGAAAAAAAATTATTTGCAAAAAATCAAGACAGGTTGGTAGGGTTGAGGTAGGATCAGAGAAGATTGTAGATAGAGGGACAGGTCTTAAATGAGGGATCAGAAAAGTTAAAAAGTAAGGGGTTTGGGAAAGACAATCAGGAAAGAGGATTAGTATCTTTGCCTCAAGATGATGAGAAACCTTGCCCCACCACTGACAGGCATAATAATAAACTATGTTTTTTGTGAAGACTTAAAAGTCTATAAATGTTGTTGTGTAGTTAATGTTTAGGTTGATACAACTATGCATTTACTGAAAAAAAAAATACTTTAGAAATGGAACCCTGGGATGTGGTGGAGATCATAAAAAATAGAGTGCACGGTGAGAACAGCACACAAAAAAAGAGGACAGTAAATTGGGGCCAAACATGGTTAGTGTGCAAACCAGTGAGGGTACAGGGACTACTGAAAGGGAGGACGGAAGCAGAATAGCAGGAAGATAAAAAGCAGAGAAGATAAAAAGCTGAACATGAAACCCCAAATAATTTAGACACTTAATTTCTTTATAAAAATTTGTATTTATTTATTAATTCAATAATCTATTATTAAAACCCTTTCATTACAAACATTTTACATATCACATCAAGAAAAAGTCTAAACTAAACTAAAGTAAACAATAAAACAAGTTGAATCCAACCCTCACGATAGCTGGATTTGGTTTGGTTGGGTTTTATGGCATATCAACCATTGTTGGTTATTTATTGACAAATCCTCTGTATATATATATATATATTAAATATATATGTTTGGTTTGGTTGGGTTTTATGGCATATCAACCATTGTTGGTTATTTAATGCCAAATCCTCTTTATACTTATATATTAAATATATATGATTTGGTTTGGTTTTATGGCATATCAACCAATGTAGGTTATTTAATGCCAAATCCTCTTTATACTTATATATTAAATATATATGATTTGGTTTGGTTAGGTTTTATGGCATATCAAACATTGTAGGTTATTTAATGCTAAATCCTTTTTATACATATATATTAAATATATATGATTTGGTTTGGTTTTATGGCATATCAAACATTGTAGGTTATTTAATGCTAAATCCTCTTTATACATATATATTAAGTATATATTATTTGGTTTGGTTGGGTTTTATGGCATATCAACCATTGTTGGTTATTTAATGTCAAATCCTCTTTATACTTATATATTAAATATATATGATTTGTAAACCCTTTTTGATAAAACATTTTTAAACAAACCTGAACTCTTTTCTTTTTTGTATACAGTTAAATGGTTTCAAGTATAGCTACCTAGAATAATTTCATTTACTATTGATCATTCCTTTGCACACTATTAAATGCTTTCAACAATTGCTATGTAATAGTAACAATTTAAGTCATTTGTTTGCACACATTCAAATAGATATACATGATATTTAAAAGATTAGTTTGTTGGTAATTTCATTTTTAAATTAGTTAGAACAGATTTGTTTCCATACTAGTATTGCTGATGACCCCAAAACAAGCATGGAGTTAAAACTGCTTGGTGGAAATAAGAATTGCTAAATGAACGTTTTCTATCCGCTCACTTTTTGGTGAGTTTCTGTTACTTGGTAAGTAACTTCCTTCTACTGTTTCTACACAGTAAAATGGTTTCAATTACTGTTATCTAATACTTAAAATTCTATTCAATATTAATAACTTTTTTTTGAACACAATTAAGTCGTTTCAAGTATTGCTATTTAATACTATTCTATTCAGGCCATTGGCCTAATGAGTAGAATGTTTGCCAATGGTCCGAGAGACCAGTGTTCAATTCCAGGTCGCTTCATACCAAAGCCTTTAAAAAAACGGTACTTAAAACCTCCTTGCTTAACTCTCAACAATATAAGGTACGTATCAAGGGTGAAGTGGAGCAATCCAGGGAAAGGAGTAGTGCCCTCTCCTATACCTTGGTGTAGTAGCTATTGAAAAGGGAGTCTTCTGGTCACCCTTGGCTACGGTTGCCAGTTTTACTTTTATTAATCATTTGTTTGTAAACAGTTCCATATTATTGCTATTTAACACTAATAATTCTATTCAACACTATTGATTCATTTGCAGTATTGTTATGTAATACCAAAAATTCAATTTAGGTACTCAGTTAAAAAATTTCAGTTATTGCTATTTAACATAATTCAAGTCAACATTACTGATTTGTTTACATTCAGTTAAAGGGTTCCAATTATTGCGATTTATCACTAAAAATTCAATTAAACAGTCATTTGTTTACACAGAAGCAAATGATCAGTTCTATTTCAAACAATTCAATTTAGCATAAATCATTTGTTTGCACTCAGTTTAAATGTCAAACAGTTCTATTTGACCCATAGATAGAACCTGTGAAGGTAACGTACCTGGGCATTCGAAGCGCGCACGAACGTGTCTGGCTTGGGGAGATCTCGAACCAGCGAGAGGTAATTTGCACATATGCAAATTCTTACGAGATCTCATGATAATACAAATACGCACGGTAACGGCTGAATGGGCTGATTTGTTCCGAGTGCATTTCCCCAACGAACGTGTTACATCTCAAGGAAGGAAGGAAGGAAGGCGAGAACCAGAAGGAGAGAGAGAAAGAAGGAAGGAAGTAGGAGGGAGAGAGCGCTCGACTCAATACGCCCTGAAACTAACAACAGTGTCCTCTCTTGAATTAATACAAGAATCAGTTTCCTGTTGCCTTTTACGCCCGCTCTTGACAACAGAACCATATCAGGTACTACCACTACAGGCCAGAGTGAACCTGGGAGCAATGGCAATGAAGGGGTACTCTGCATTCTCCAAATCTCCAAGGCTGAAGCCTCAGCATCAAACGGTTTAATATCCTATCAGAGACACTCGCTGGTGAGGTCTTATTTCTCTGCAGAGATGCAGTTGGTGTATTCTACAGCCCCAGCCGACTGGGTTGGCCATGTCTGGGATTTTAAGTAATGTAAAATAACCAACAATTTATACTTTTTAATCTAGTATTATACACATATTATACTATTGGCCTAATGAATAGAGTGTTCAGTAATGGTTTAGGAGACCAATCCTAGGTCTAGTCATACCTAAGACTCAAAATATGGTACTTGATGCCGCCTTGCTTAACACTCAGCATTATAAGGTAAGCATCAAGGTAAAGAGGAGCAATCCAGGGAAGGAGTAGCATCCTCCCCTACACCTTGGTGTAGTAGCTATTGAAAAGGGAGCCTTCGGGTCACCCTCGACTAAGGTTGTCAACTTTACTTTTTATTATACACATATTATACCATTGGCCTAATGAATAGTGTTTGCCAATGGTCTGCGAGACAGGGGTTCAATCCTAGGTCGAGTCATACACATATCAGTTGCTTTGGTTTCTTTGTTTAATGGCATATCAACTTTTGTGATTTATTTAATGCCAAAGCCATCATTCTAGAAGAACGCTAGTGATACTATTTGATTAGGGGAATATGGAGGTTCATACTTTTTAGCTGAGGCGGGGGGTGCCTGAGAGGATTTATACCTTTCTCAAAAGTATTAGTATAAGAGCAAATGTAATAATGCTACCAGAGTTTGAACTCTCTACCTTCAAGGCTGCAGTACAACACTTTAGCCATTACACCACAGGGACTGCCTTAATGCCAAAGGCCATCCTTCTAGAAGAACAGCAGTGATACTATTTAACCCATAGCTGGGGAGATAAAGGAATTCATACCTTTCCAAAGGGTATTAGTCTGAAAGTGAATATAATAGTGCAACTTGAATTCATATTTGCTTTCTATGATGTTGCAGTCCATCACATTAGTCACTATGCTATGGGGTCACTGCCGTACCTGTTAGTGTAAATAGATATGTTTGAGATAATCAAGTATTTATTGATTTAAATGAGTGTATAAATACACTTTTTTTTAATGGCATATCAACCTTCATTGGTTATTTAATGCTAAAGCCTTCCTCATAGAAGAACAGTAGTGACATTATTTAAGCCATAGCTGGGAGATAAACAGATTCATACCTTTCCCAGGATTATTAGTGTTATATAATTGCGGAAGAATTTTTTTATATTATCAATTTTCGTTTTGTATATCTTATCTTTCAGCTTAGTGCATGGGTTAGTTAGATGCACACGGGGAGGATGTGACAATCAGAGATGTCACAAAAAAAAAACCAGATAGGAAATGTGACTGGGGATGTGAATGACATCATGTCTGGAAGCGATGGGCTGAGGATTTTGGGATTTGAAAAAAAAAAAACAGTTAGTTGAGATTTGGACTTAGACGGGGGCGAGTTGATTTTCGGAGCTCGCCGAGGCAAGACCAATTTGGGTCCACGGGATGCCCGCGCGTTGGTTTAGTCAGTGAGTTGAGAGGTGATGATGGACAAACAGTCAGCATAGTAAGAAATTGTGTCTCTCTCTCCTCATGTTGGAAAACCTTAAACTTAAAGAAGGAAATAAAAGTTTCATACCTGGACCAAAAGAGAGTTGTCAGTGTTTTGTGTTTTTCGGATTCCTATACATGTATGAATATGTACATTTCACGTATTCGTAGATTATGGCCATGTAACATTAGTCCGAAGGTGAAAGTCATAGTCCAACTGGAGTTTGAACTTGTTTACTGTGTCTTCATAGTCCAACACTTTAGCCACTACGTTATGGGGACTCTTCCTACAGTGGTAATTTACTAAGCTTTTTGCTTAGATGTGACACAAGCCCATATGAAAGGAACACCCAATGAGACTCTTTCTACAATGCTCCTCTCTGGTGCAGGTATAGAAGTGAAAAATTTCCTCTGGTCTACAATACCACCAACATAGCCCAAAGGACCAGGTAGTTGGGGGTACTTATGTGTCTTAGATATTTGTGCCTCCAACCAGGTAGGATTTGACACAAGGTCTTTTTTATAGTGGGGATTTAGGGGATTGGGAAGTCAGACACGAGTTGAGACACATATGTTGCTGGTCAATGGGTCTCTAGGCGCAATGTGAACTATGGTAGCCATTTTTAAGTCTCCTAGCAATATGCCAGGTGACCTTGCTGGTCATAGATTCACCAGACCAGGAGATAATTAAGTGGGTATTTGTTATATACAGTACCTATGAACATTAATGGGTATGTCCCATTCCTCATAAATATGCTGGATACTATTAGGGGGGGTAATATGCTGATTAAGTAGTACACAACTAGCAGTGGTTTAGCTTCTTCACACAGCCGGTGAGCATTGTATTTTGTTAATGTTATAAAGATTTCCATTTTATTTCCAACCCCCACTTTGGTTATTTCTCATTCGGTAACCTTTTGTTAGGTTACAACAGTATTGATTCAAAAAACAAATAATCAAAACATTTTAGAAGTGACATCATCAAAAATATCTTGGCTCCCTGGCAATGAGAAACTTTGCTACACCACTGACAGGCATAACAATGAACTATATTTTTTGTGAAGACTTAGAAGTTAATAAATGTTGTTGAGCAGTTTATGTTTAGATAGACACTGCAATGCTCTTACTGAAAAACTGAGACCTATTAACATACAAAAAGAATTTATAATTCATAACTCTGCTACAAGTCACATTAGTTCAAAAGTTGATTTGTCTCAAAAGAAGAAAATTTTCATTGGATGAAATCTTCATTGCATAGAGGGTCATGTGGTACTGCAATATTATAGTAATGATACATCCTCTGATCTCTGAGTGCTCTGTTTACATGTATAAAAATGGATTTGATATTAAATAACCTACAATGGTTGATATGCCATGAAAGCAATTTCTGTTCTTCTATTATAAAGGGATTAATTGTGAACATAACATAACTAGTGGCCATCGCACCCAATCAAGCTTTCTGCAAGGTGCCCGATTTCAGGCAACTAGTCTACAAGATCCAACAATTATTGTTCTTCTTTCATAAAGAGATTTAATATGAATGACATATCACTCGTGGCTATCACACCCAATCAGGCATTCTATTGACTGTACAATATCTGGTAACCAGTCTCCATAATTCAGTGATTCCTGTTCGAACATAAAGGAATTATCACTAGTGTCCATCACACCCAATCAGGCTTTCTATTGACTGTACAATATCTGGTAACCAGTCTCCATAATTCAGCGATCCCTGTTTGAACATAAAGGAATTATCACTAGTGTCCATCACACCCAATCAGGCTTTCTATTGACTGTACAATATCTGGTAACCAGTCTCCATAATTCAGCGATCCCTGTTCGACCATAAAGGAATTATCACTAGTGTCCATCACACCCAATCAGGCTTTCTATTGACTGTACAATATCTGGTAACCAGTCTCCATAATTCAGCGATCCCTGTTCGACCATAAAGGAATTATCACTAGTGTCCATCACACCCAATCAGGCTTTCTATTGACTGTACAATATCTGGTAACCAGTCTCCATAATTCAGCGATTCCTGTTCGAACATAAAGGAATTATCACTAGTGTCCATCACGACCAATCAGGCTTTCAGCTAGCTGTATGATACCTGACGGCTAGTGTAGAATGGCAGACTGGGTTCTTTAGGAAAAGG
Organism: Sepioteuthis lessoniana; assembly: GCA_963585895.1. NCBI lineage: Eukaryota > Metazoa > Mollusca > Cephalopoda > Myopsida > Loliginidae > Sepioteuthis > Sepioteuthis lessoniana. The sequence continues at coordinate 13,259 of CAUZXS010000939.1, forward strand.
AAAAGTGATTTCAAACCAGTTTTAATCTATTTAAAAATTCACCTTGTGTCACATCCTGCCCATAGTGGAGGGGTTGGGTAAATACATAATCCCAGTTGATATTAAAGTTAGAAAGCTCTGATCTGCTCTCCGATAAACTGAACCTAAAAACTGTATAGAGGACAAACCTTAATCTACTTTTAATTTTTATATACAAGGCGTTTCATATAAATTGATATCATTTCATGATCGAACAACTTGACAAATTCACATTCAATTGATCTCGAATTTTAGCAGCATGTGTAGAAACGACTCAAAATTCTATGCTGGATGTTTTTGCTTGTCTTTTTTTTTAGCTATAAAAACGCCATTTACTGGAAAAGAAAAGGTGTTTAAACATTAAATCTAGAATTTTGACTTTTTTCTACACACGCTGTTAAAATTTGAGATGATTTGAATAAGAATTGGTTTAGATATTAGATCACGAAATTATATCAATTCTTCTGAAACATCTGGTATATCTAAATATTGACTTCAATTTTTTGAATGAGATGTATTGGGTGTTTTAAAAAACTGATATCATATGAGATGTATTGGGTGTTTTAAAAAACTGATATCATATGAGATGTATTGGGTGTTTTAAAAAAACTGATATCATATGAGATGTATTGGGTGTTTAAAGAAACTGATATCATTTCATGATATAATAACTTGACTATTTCTTGCTCAAATCATCTCAAATTTTAACAGCATGTGTAAAAGCAACATAAATTTTAATTTTATTCAATTTTTTTTTTTAGTGAATGGTATTTTCTATGCCTAAAAAGAAAATGGACATTAAATCTAGAATTTTGACTTGTTTCTACACATGCTGTTAAAATTTGAGATGATTTGAATAAGAATTGGTTTTGATATGAGATCACGAAATTATATCAATTTTTCTGAAACATCTGGTATATCTAAATATTGACTTCAATTTTTTGTAATCTAATAACTTGACTTATTCTCTTTGAAATGATCTCAAATTGTAACATTTAGAAACAACTCAAAATTTCATGCTTAACATATTTTTTTTTCTTTTCAGGTATAGAAATGCCATTTACTAAAAGAAGTAAAGGCATTTAAATATTAAACATAAAATTTCGAATTGTTTCTACACATGCTCTTAAAATTTGAGATCTTTTGAATGAGAATTGGTCAAGTTATTAAATTAAAAAATGATATCAGTTTTTATGAAATGCCTTGTATTTCTATCTTTAACTTACCGGATGCATGAGTGAAGGTGAAAGGGTAGATTGAAAATCTTTACTGTGCAGGTGATACTGTGTACAATCAGGTTCCATTTCAGGGATAGACGAACTCATAAAGGATGGAGAATTACGCCGTGGGGACATGGACTGGAGGTGGGAGCTGACTGGTATCGTCGGGCTGGTGGTACTACCCAGACCTTGCCCTTGTGGGGGAACTCGTTGGCTGCTCACCTGGTAGACTTGCACTTGACTAGGCTGACGAAGTACTGTCGTCATTTGAGAAGGTAAACTAGAAAAGAAAAGAAAAAAATAAAGATGAAAAAATACAAGGAAAAATTGATAATAATTATAATAATAATGATAATGAAAAATTAATAATAATTGAAATAATAATAATAAAATTAATAATAAAAAATTATTATTATTAACAACAATAATAATAATCTAATAACAATTCACAAAAAGTCAGTCCATATTGATCCCTTAAAGTTTAACAGAGTTTCTTTGCGAGTGATTTTGTTAATTTCTATGGTTTAGACTTTTTATACATCTTTATTTTATATATATTTACTGGGCCATTGGCTTAATGAGTAGAGTGTTGGCCAATGGTCAGGGAGATCGAGGTTCAATCCCAGGTTGAGTCATACCAAAGACTCAAAAATGGTACTTGATGCCACCTTGTTTAACACTCAGCATTATAAGATACAGATCAAGGGTAAAGTGGAGCAATCCAGGGAATGAAGTGGCCCCCTCCCCTACGCCTTGGTGTAGAAGCTATTGAAAGGGGAACCTTTGGGTTACCCTCAACTACGGTCGCCAACTTTACTTTTTTTATTCTATATATATATATATATATATATATATATATATATATATATATATGAGGTGTCCTTGCGGTGTAATGGTTAAAGTGATGGACTATGGGATCGTAGTAAGCAAGTTTGTACTCCAATCGCAGTATTACGTTAACTTTTGGGCAAATACCCTTGGGAAAGGTATGAAACCCCTTATCCTCCCAGTTATGGGTTAAATAGTATCACTATTGTTCTTCTGGGAGAATGGCTTTGGCATTAAATAACCTAAAAAAGGTTGATATGCCATTAAACAAAGAAACCAAACCAAATCCTATATATATACATATATATGTGTATGTATTTTGTTGTGTTATGGGTTGTAAGAGTTGACACATATTTAAGATAAGAGATAATTTGTTACAGAGAGAAATACAGTTCGACTAATATAAACAACCTTAGTCGTTTGTTGTTGGAAAGACATTCAGGCAGACTACTATCAGATTTACTCTCTTACAACTGTCAAGAGCGAGCACCATTCTAAATATAGCCTTGAGACCAGTCCATTCTGTAGGGGTTCCAGTCACTCCACTATATATCTCATTAATATCAAATAAAACCCAATCTTAATGATATAATTGCTCTGTATGTGAGATCTTTTGTATATTGATAGCCACACATTGAGCACTCAGCTGGAATATATTGATTGGTTGGTTTATTGGGTTTTATGGCATATCAACCTTTGTAGGTTATTTAATGGCAAATCCATTTTTATGTAAATAATCTGTTCTTTTTAAAACAATTCAGTTTAGCATAAGTACACAGTTTGATGGTTAAAAACATTTCTATTTCAAACTATTCAAGCAGTTATATGTAACAATTCAGTTAAGTGTAAATACAGTTTTAATGTCGAAAAACAGTTCTATTTCAAATAATTCAGTTAAGCATAAGCAAGTATTGCTATTAAAACTAATAATTCTATTCAATATTATCTGTTTGCATACAGTTAAATGGTTTCAAGTATTGCTATCTAAAACTAATAATTCTATTCAATATTATCTGTTTGCATACAGTTAAATGGTTTCAAGTATTGCTATCTAAAACTAATAATTCTATTCAATATTATCTGTTTGCATACAGTTAAATGGTTTCAAGTAATGCTATCTAAAACTAATAATTCTATTCAATATTATCTGTTTGCATACAGTTAAATGGTTTCAAGTATTGCTATCTAAAACTAATAATTCTATTCAATATTATCTGTTTGCATACAGTTAAATGGTTTCAAGTATTGCTATCTAAAACTAATAATTCTATTCAATATTATCTGTTTGCATACAGTTAAATGGTTTCAAGTATTGCTATCTAAAACTAATAATTCTATTCAATATTATCTGTTTGCATACAGTTAAATGGTTTCAAGTATTGCTATCTAAAACTAATAATTCAATTTTAACATCAGTCATTTATTTGCACACGAAGTGTTCAACAGTTCTATTTGATCCATTGATGGGACTCTATCAGGTGCCTCCACTCCAAATCAGAGAGGACCAGGGAGTAATCCTATTTATCCAACCCCTCCGCTCGGGCAGTATATGACACAAGCTCAATTTTTAAGTGGAGTTTAACAGGTTTTGAATTCAAAGTTTTCCTTCTAGACTAGTTGTCTCACTAAGGCTGAAGAAATCAGTCTGTCCTACTATTTACCCATAGTTGGAGGGAGAATAATTGGATTCATACCTTTCCCAAGGGTATTAGTGCTGTCTGAAATGCAATCATTCTCGTCCAGGATTTGAACTCGAGTCGCCGTGTCCATTTCCTACGACAATAACCATTACACCACGGGCAGGGAGTAATGGCAATGAAGAGGTACTCCACATTCCCCAAAGCTCCAGAACTGGAGCCTTTCCATCAGTTGCAGTTTAGTATCATATCCAGGACACTTGTTGGGAGGGTCTTGCCTCTCTGTAGAGATGCTGTCAGCACATTTTACCACCCCAGCTGATTGAGCTTTGATATTGTATTATAATTCAGCAAAGTTCTGTCCATTCATACATAATCATTCAACTAATATAAAAAAGTCCGGAGAGATCAAGATTACATAATGAGGAATAAATTGAAAGGTTTGATTTGAGCTTTTGCGAGCAGCTGGTGTGTTTAATTGGGCTTTCTAGGAACAAAAGATTGTCATATCCAGGACACCTTCTAGAGGGTGGTTTTACTCGTCTGTAGGGGATAAAGTCAGCTTATTCTAGGCCCCACTGACAGGGCAGATACAATGAAGAGTATAGAGAATTGTCTTACCTGTTAGAATAATTGGACTGTGGTCTAACTGCAGGTGTGACCCCCACAGGGGAGATCCGATACTTAGTGACTGGTACAGAGTCTATAGAGGGCGAAACTGAAGATGAGAGGGAGGTTGCTAGGGACCAGTTCAGTTGTGGGATGAGTAAAGAGTGAGTTTCTGAGCTGCTGCCAGTGTTGGAATTGTTTAAGTTGTTAGGGTTTAGCTGAGGATTAATCCCATGCTGAGGTGGATAGAACCGTTTGTCATATTTATTAAGGGTCACTTTTGGACGCATGCCTTTTGAGTAGCCATCCACTAGTGACCGGTCAAAGGTGGCTGGCGAAGGATGCACTGGTACACTGTGGGTGAGATAAGTCCTGGTATCAGGCATAGTCATTTGGAGATGTTCTTTGGCTGAGGTTGAAGGAACCGATTTGGTTAGGTGTGGATTTATTGAGGAAATTGTGTTAGTGTTTAATAATTGCTTATTAGGGGTCTGACTTGGACAGATCACTTCAGAATTTTGTGGACTGTGTTGAACAGAATGGGCAAAAGATGAAGTTGTCCTTTCTGCAGGTGTAGTGGGGGCCTTATTGTACAAATCTGATTGCAAAATGGGTTGAGGTGGGGATGATGATGACACTGGTACTGAAGTGTCACTAAGAATGGCAGAGAGGGGTGGACGGTCCTTTCGTTTTTGAGATGACATTGATATGACTGTTCCTTGATTGGAAACATTTGTCTGCATTCCGCGATATTTTGGCCATGTACCACTGTTTTCGTGATCAAGTTCCTTCTTTTTCTCACTAGGATAATCGTCATGAAGGCTAATGACAGCATTGAATTCTGCAATGACTTTATCTTCCTCAACCTGAGAGGCATTACGCTCAGGACGGTCAGAATATTTGCTATGCCGTCCCTTTGTTAAAAATTCCCAGGCTTTTTCTAAGAACTTGTCTGAAGTACTGTATCGGCTTCGGTTCTCAGATTCTTTCTGATTAGATGATTTATTGTTTTTGCGATGATGTGGCCTTGGGCTGTCCAGGCTGTCTGTCTGTGACCCGTTGTGTCGGACAGTTTTGCTGTCTTTACTCTCTTCCATTCCGCTATCCCAAAGGTGGTCTTTGTCTGCTTCATTGCAAGATCGATCAGACATGGCTGCTGAAATTACTGACTGCTCATGAAGTGATCGAATCATTGGCTGGCAGGTAGGAGTTGGGGAGGAGCCAGTTGAATTGGCAGGAGAGGTAGTCTGACGCCAAACATCAAGAACCACAGTTTCTTCACAGTCTTGTAAAATCTTCATCACTTCAGATGCTGTTTTACAACTGACAGTTTGTCCATTAATCTGTAATTAGAAATATTTTACAAGTATTAGGAGATACTGTTACATAGCCATGATATGGCTACGTGTGAAATATACATAGAATGTTCGTAACATATATACGTAGAACATAGGAATCTCGAAACACGAAAAACACTTATGACTTCTTAGTTCAGGTACGAAACATTTCATTACCTTTGAATTTAAAGGTTCTTCAACATAAGGAGAGAGATAAACATTCTTTCTATTCTGGCTTTTCCATCTGCCCCCCCCCCCCCATCTCATGCGACACCCGCCACAAGGCCAGTGGCATGGCTTCGGCGAGCAAGCGAAAGCCAACTGTCTTCTCCCGAGGCAGAAACTCAACTCTACTAAATTTCTTCAAAATTCCCAAAATCCTCCGTGCACTTCCGGTGCGTGACGTCATTCGCACTCTCTAGCCCCGTTTCCCATCTGGGCCATTGTGACATCTCTGAGTGACATGTCCGCACACGTGCGTGGACATTTGCGTTAATGTTGCACCTAAGTAACCCATGCACTGAGCCAAAAGGTTCTCAGCCTAACTAAAGCCAAAGGCATAAAACCAAATCCCTCGGCCATTATATTACAATACACCAGTACATAAATTATTATTTATTATTCAAATATCATATTGCAAGTATATTTTGCAACTGAAGAGGAGAATTTTACTTGCCTCTAGGCAGGCCTCCTGACTTACTGTGAAAATAAGCTCACATTAGGAGAAACAAAATTATAGACACATGTAGGGATATTTCTCTTGAACAGCATAAAACACACCAGTTTGAACTAGAGATATAACTTACTTCACTGAGATGTAGCCAGGAAATAAAGTTAATTCTATACTTTTTGCATATAATACACATCCAGTAATCTTATTTACACAACCCCTCCGCTCTGGCAAGATATGACACAAGGTCAATTTTTAAGCAGAGTTTAACAGGTTTGAATTCAGAGTAATCCTTCTCCTAGACTAGTTGCCTCACCAAGGCTGAAGAACCCAGTCTGTCCTACTATTTACCCTTAGCTGGAGGGAGAATAATTGGATTCATACCTTTCCCAAGGGTATTAGTGCTATGTGAAATGCAATCAGTCTCATCCAGGGTTTGAACTTGAGTCGCCGTGTCCATTTCCTATGATGATAACCATTACACCACGGGCACCTCCAATTTTTGCATATAATACACACCCAGTAATCTTATTTACCAACCCCTCCGCTCTGGCAAGATATGACACAAGGTCAATTTTTAAGCAGAGTTTAACAGGTTTGAATTCAGAGTAATCCTTCTCCTAGACTAGTTGCCTCACCAAGGCTGAAGAAATCAGTCTGTCCTACTATTTACCCATAGCTGGAGGGAGAATAATTGGATTCATACCTTTCCCAAGGGTATTAGTGCTATGTGAAATGCAATCAGTCTTGTCCAGGATTTGAACTCGTCCTATGACGATAACCATTTTACCACGGGCACCAGTAATGTTGGTTGGTTGGTTGGGTTTTATGGTATATCAACCTTTGTAGGTGGTTTAACACCAAATCCTCTTCATGGGTATATTAAGTATATATGTGTGTTGTAAGCAAGTACAGTTAAATGGTCCACAGTTCTATTTCTAACAATTCGATTTAATGCAAGTCATTTTTTTGCTCACAGTTCAAATGTTAAACAGTTTTATTTGACCTATACATAGGACCCTATTAGGTGCTACCACTCCAGGCCAGAGTGGACCTGGGAGCAATGGCAATGAAGGGGTACACAACATGCTCCAAAGCTGGAACCTCACCATCAGATTGTTTCGTTTCATATCATGGACACTTACTGGGAAAGGAGTCTTACCTCTCTGCAGAGATGCAATCAGTGCATCCTACAACCCCAGCCGACTGGGCCCAGTAATTTTTATATTTGTAGCTAAGTACTTCAAGCAATTATATGGTTTCAAGTAATAAATAAAAATAATAATTTTTGTAAAAACTTATAGTTTCTTAATACTAATAATTCTCAAAATTATATGGTTTCAAATAATTCTAATATTAATAATTTCTAAAGAGATCTAAAAAAATAAAAGTAAAGTTGGCGACCTTAGTTGAGGATGACCCGAAGGCTCCCTTTTCAATAGCTACTACACTGAGGTGTCGGGGAGGGTGCTACTCCATTCCCTGGATTGCTCCACTTTACCCTTGATCCGTATATTATAATGCTGAATGTTAAGCAAGGAGGCATCTAGTAACCATTTTTTTTGAGTCTTTGGTATGACTTGACCTGGGATTGAACCCTGGTTTCATGGACCATTGGCAAAGTCCCATCACTTGATGATACTTCAGAAAACTTATTTATTTGCGTATTAGTCTTTAAACTTTGTTAAATAATAATGCAAATTATGTTAATATCTTCTGAATAAATGTTCTTAGAATATCTGATAAGTTGCAGAATATAGAAGTTAAGGATAATTTACAAAAATTGTTCATAATTAAAAAAATATTTTGTAACATAGGATAGGTATATTTTTTTCTGTATGATAAAATATACTACTACCCTATGGCACACACTTGTCTTGTTTATGTGTGTTTATGTAAAAATGTTGAGTATGAACTGCACATTTAATAAAAAGACATATCACAAAAAAAAAAAAAAAAAAAGCAAAAGATGAAATAAAGGCTTGTGAGATGAGAACTTACATTGTTGATACGATCACCAACAACTAATGTACCATCCTTGGCTATCACAGAACCAGCAGAAATGCGACTAATAAACAAGCCATTTTCAACTTGTATTCCTGTATCTGAAATATAGGACAAAAAGAGTTGTTAAACTGATTAAATACTATGATCAACTACTTTTAGTTTAGAGGGAAGGAAAATGTACTAATTTGGTAAGCCATTAAAACTGTGGTTTGGTTTAGCTTACTTGATGGTATATCAACTCCTTCTGGGTTATTTAAAGCCAAAATTTGATTCATTTGTGAAGGTTTAGTTCAGTTTATTTGTGTAATGGTATATCAACTCCTTCTGGGTTATTTAAAGCCAAAATTTGATTCATTTGTAAAGGTTTAGTTTGGTTTATTTCTTTAATGACATATCAACTCCTTCTGGGTTATTTAAAGCCAAAATTTGATTCCTTTGTAAAGGTTTAGTTCGGTTTATTTGTGTAATGGCATATCAACTCCTGGGTTATTTAATGCCAAAATTCAATTAATTTGTAAAGATTTTGTTTGGTCTATTTATTTAATGACATATCAACACTTTATGGTTTATTTAATGCCAAAATTTAATTGATTTCTAACAGTTTAGTTTAGTTTATTTGTTTAATGGCATATCAACTCCTTCTGGGTTGTTTCATGTTGAAATTAGATATAAATTTAATACACAATTTTATGGTTTTAATTAAATTTTCGTATTTTCTGATGATTAGCACAATTATGTTTTTCAGGATTTCTAACATATACAAATAATTTGCATATAGTTATATGGTTTCAAGTATTCTTATCCAGAACAAATGATTTTTAAACAGCTTTATTTGGCCCATAAACATGGCCCTAATAGGTACTATGACTCTGGATTGAGGCTGACTGGGAAGTAAGAGCAACAAAGGGGTATTCCACACTCTCTAGAGCTTTGGACTGAAGCCTCACCACCAGATGCAGTATAGTATCATACTCAAGATACACCATTAAAAGTTGGTTTCTAAATAGTAGATAAGAATAAATCAAGCATATAAATATACATAACTTGTCATAAGTATTTGAACGAACAGATAACTTATTTCTAATCACTTGGTTTTGATATTTTAAAATTATGCAAAAAGAATTAATTTTTATTGCAACCAACCAAATTAGACATTTAGTCACATTTCATGATTCTGAGTTTTAGATTTCTGGAAAACATTTTTTTTAAAAGTAGAGTGAGTTACAAGTTTTGCAATATCGTGACTGGTACCTGCTATGGTTGGTAGTATTGGGATGGACCCCCACATATGGCCGGGCAAAAGCAGGACGACCAGCTCGAACATACATTCAGCAGCTATGTGAGGACATGGGATGTAGTCCTGAAGACTTACCAGAGGCGATGAACGATAGGGAGAAGTGGCGAGAGGGGTCAGGGATATCCGTGCTAGCGGAACGACACAATGATGATGATGATGTGCTGACACAGTGTGCATTTCTTCATTTCATGATTTGAAGTGCTATTCAGTCTATACTTAAGGAGTTAAACTGTATCATAATGCTGCGGCATGAACCAAAAAATTTACCGTGCAAAAAGTGAAGATGAAGTTCATTAAAGTACAGTAACCTGATGGTTCAAGAAATTTTGCTTGAGTTTGTAGTATCACTTCCCTTACTAAGGTCAGTAAATGGGCAGTCAATACTAACTCAACAGAAATCTTGGTCCTTACTTCCACCTCGGCCAAGGAATGCTATCCCAGAATCCATCGCCTCTCACTCTTCTCTCTTCCCTTCTCTCTCTCGCTTTCCCTCTCCCTCTGGCCAATCAGCGGAGATAGTAGTAGTTGCCGAAGACGACCCAAGACAGAAGAGGAGGCAGTTGCTGAAGAGATTCCAAACACTAAACACACGTGTTGACCGCCGGACATTTTCTAGCCAACACGTGGCATTGTATACGAAGAATAAAATTCCTCTTTTAAAGTTAATATTTGTACTTCTCATTTATTATCTCAAATAACATAACCCAAGTACATATATTACAAGTTACAAGAACCTTGGTGATCAGACAATATCATGTTGGCTTAAAACTTGATTCTGAGGTCGTACTCCAAGTCATAGAGGCAAATCAGGTGAGAAGATCTAAGGAAATATCAAGCAAGTTTGACATCTCAGTGTTCAGTGCTGCTCGAAACCTTTATGACCTCTCCAAAAAAGCATCCAGAGCTGCCGAATTGTGTCTCACATTACCAAAATATTGCCAAACTTTTGACGTACCTTAAATTGTAAAAAAAAAAAAAAAAAAAAAAAAAAAAAAGAATGTATATATGTTTGGTTTGGTTTGGTTTTATGGCATATCAACCTCTGTAGGTAATTTAAAGCAAAATCCTTTTTATATATATATATCAAGTATATATGATTTGTAAACATTTTATTGATAACATTTTTAAATGAGCCTGAGCTCATTCTTTTGCACACAGTTAAATGGTTCCAAGTATTGTTGTGTATCACTAACAATTCAATCAAACATCAGATATTTGTTTAAATGGAGTTAAATGGTCAGAGTTATATTTCTAAAAATTCAACTTTGCATATGACATTTGTTTGAATGTCAAACAGTTCTATTTGACTTATAGATAGAACCCTATTAGGTGCTACCACTCTAGGTCAGAGTAGACCTGGGAGCAATGGCAGTGAAGGGGTACTCTGCATTCCCCAAAGCTCCAGCATTACTGGAGCCTTACCATCAGATTGTTTAGTGCCATATCCTGGGCACTGGTTGGGAATGGTGTCTTACTCCTCTACAAAGATGTGATTGGTAAATTCTTCAGTTGATACATATATGTATTTAGTGAATTGTATTAAATGAACACGAGAGATTTGTGGAGCAAACTTTAAAGAGATGAATCAATTTTAAGATGGCTGAATATTCGTAGGAATATTTTTCTTGTTAATTTTCATGAAATGTTTATAATAAATACAAAATTTGGCAGCAGCAAAGTGTGACCACACTTCTTATATAGTTCGAATCTCTTTTTCTTTCATGGCAAATGAGCTTGGTGTCTTTCCCATAAAAATCATATTACAGATTAAAAGTTTAACCAATAGGAATTTAACAGAATGCACCCACCTCAGTCTAATAAGTTTAGCCACTCTTTATAATATGAAGTAATTAGATGAAAACTTATTTTAATAAATGCTATATATTCTTGTGAAATTGGGCAGGCTATTCAAAAAGTGCTACAGGTTGAAGTTTACTTACAGTTGTTCAAAAATCTTGTTGAGAATATGTGGCGGATGTGACAAGCCAGAACCTGAATCTAGTAATGAAGAGAGTCATGACTTACCTTATCGCCGCCATAAAAGAACCCATCTTTGTTTAGTGTGTAAAAATTTGGTGTGAGAAGAAACAAGTACGTGCAGGAACTAGAATATTCATATATAAATATATATATATATCAACCATGATCAGCATGTTTTGCCAACTATAAAAGAAGGGCATAATAAAGGTCAACTGGGGGCACTTCAGCACTCAAGGGAGAGAGATCTCTACTGAAGATTGTGTTGTTGGAGAAGAGTGTGTCAAAGGTTACTACTGAAGATGGTGTCATTGGAGAAGAGTGTGCCAAAGGTTACTACTGAAGATTGTGTTGCTGGAGAAGAGTGTGTCAAAGGTTACTACTGAAGATGGTATTGTTGGAGAAGAGTGTGCCAAAGGTTACTACTGAAGATGGTGTTGTTGGAGAAGAGTGTGTCAAAGGTTACTACTGAAGATGGTGTTGTTGGAGAAGAGTGTGTCAAAGTTTACTACTGAAGATTGTGTTGTTGGAGAAGAGTGTGTCAAAGGTTACTACTGAAGATGGTGTTGCTGGAGAAGAGTCCAGCATGTAACTAAGTTCCATCTACAGGCTATCTTTCTCTCTCCCTCTCTACTAGTATTGCTTTGCTGTTTTTTTTTCTTTTTACCTTCAGAATTGATCAAGGAGATTTAAAGGGCAAACTTACACTGCTATTTGGAAGAGTTGCCAAATTTGTCAATTAATTTGGATTTGTGAGAAACTCTTTATTTCTTGGAATCTCAGCAATAAAAAAGTTTGTGTTTGTTCAAATACTCATGAAAAGAGAAATTATCATTATCTGCCCAATTTTCTAACCCCTCCCAATAAGCTTTTCATGGAACTTTTTGGAATGATACCTCTTTACCTTTTAATGTTGACAGGGTGAGTTGAATTGGTTGCCACAATCTTGTCATGGAACGACGTCGACGAACAACCTGTAAAAGTTAGAAGATCAAACATGAAATTACTTGTCAAATTTTATGTAGATGAAACAAAGGCAATAGTGCTGAGAAATTTCCTTAAAAATTAATCTATGAAGTAAACAAAATATTTTGTTTTTGTAATATTAAGTCATCTTACTGCAGGATCTGGTTAAAGGTATGCTGTTGCAAAAGAAAACTTTTCTGATAATGTAGTTTGGTTGGTTGGGTTTTATGGCATATCAACCTTTATAGGTTATTTAATGCCAAATCCATTTTTATATAAATAATCAGTTCTATTTCAAACAATTCAGTTTAGCATGAGTACACAGTTTAATTGTCAAAAACATTTCTATTTCAAGCTATTTGGTTTATTCAAACAGTTCTAATTCAAACAATTCAGTTTAGTATAAGTACAGATTTTGTTTAAACACAGTTAAATGTCAAAACAGTTCTATATTAAACATATCTGTCTAGCGTAAGTACAGTTTCAATGTCAAAAACAGTTCCATTTCAAACAATTCAGTTTAGCATAAGTACACAGTTTAATTGTCAAAAACATTTCTATTTCAAGCTATTGAGTTTAGTCAAAAAGTTCTAATTGAAACAATTCAGTTTAGCATAAGTGTGCAGTTTAGTTCTATTTAACCCCTATCAGGTGCTACAACTCCAGGCCACAGTGGACCTGAGAGTGATGGCAATGAAGGGGGGCTCTGCATTTCCCAAAGCTTAAGCATCATTGGAACCTCCCTATCAGATTGTTTAGTGTCATATCCAGGACACTCGTTTGGTGGTGGGGTCTTACTCCTCTGCAGAGGTGTAGTCAGTGTATTCTACAACCCCAGCCGACTGGACAATTGATGATGTAGGACAAATCACAAAATACACACGCTCACACACACACATATATATATATATATATATGTATAAAGTGAATATTAAACAAAAATAAGTTAAAGTGTCTTCATCAGTTATATATATATCATCATGTCGTATTACCAGTATGGATATCCCTGACCCTCTCTCGCTACTTCTCCCTATCGTTCATCGCCTCTGGCAGGTCTTCAGGGCTACATCCCCTATCCTCACATAGCTGCTGTGTGTATGTTTGAGCTGGTCATCCTGCTTTTTGTTTGGCCATAGGTGGGGGTCCATAGGAGTACATCACTTATGAGCTTGTCCCTGCTTCTCCAGAAGTGTCCTGTATGTCTGGTTCGTCTAACTTGGATAGTTTTTGTGATGGGAGGCAGGTGGCCGTATAGTTGGTGCCAGGACTTGTTCAATATTGTTGCCAGGACTTGTTCAATATTGCTCGCAGCATTCTTGTGCAATTGCCGTCTAGCTTCTTCTCCAGCCGTTTTGTTAGTGTCCATGTAGTGCATCCATATAGCAGTATCGATACAAATGCTGCCTGGAAGAAACTGTGTTTCATTTTATTGGTCAGGTCTGACTTCCATATGATTGATAGCTTATCAATAGCTGTCAATGTCTTCGTTATCCTCATGTTGATGTCTTTTTCGGTTGATGAGACACTACTTCCTAGGTAGGTGAATTTGTCTATCAGTTTCAGAGAGGTTCCCTCTAGTGTGGAAATGTCGCCTGTTTGATTAAAGCACTTATATTCAGTTTTGTGTGCATTGACATGGAGGCCAATGCCTGCGATGGCTTGTTCCAAACTATGCAGTAGTGTTTCGGCTTGGTTGGGTGTATTTGCCAGAATTGCTATGTAGTTGGCATTGGTAATTGTTTTTGCAGGGTACCTTCTACTTCTTAAAACTCAGTGAAAATGGGGAACAATGTTCATTGTGATTGACAGTAACTCAGTTCTATCTATGATTCAGGACATCAAACAGACACCTTCCTCTAAGTGATCATATATGTATGAAGAGATAGTCCAAGTGAAAGAGAGTGAGTCAGTTATGTTCAGTTCCTTTGTTTAATCATATTTACCAACCCCTCCGCTCAGGCAGGATATGACACAAGGTCATTTTTTAAGCGGAGTTTAACAATTTTCCTTGTCCTAGACTAGTTGCTGCACCAAGGCAGTCTATGATGTCTTACCAACACCAGTCAACCTTCATCCTTGGGGGTTAACTACATCCGACCAGTACAGAGCATGTGGAAAAACTGCCAGCCTCAAATATATTCTCACTGGACGTGAGTATGCTCTAAAAAGCTACCCATGGAGACAAAGTCCTGGAGATTTTTGCTAAAGCTACAAAGATATGTTGTGAGACTGCCAATAAAGCTCTAAATAATATCACCAATAGAGCAATTCATTTCATTAAAGAAGGAAATATTTTGAAACTTTCACAGAAAAATATGCATAGATCATCATTACACGATGGCTGTATGGATTGGCATGTCACAACCAATTTAGAACATCATTTTGTATTTCCAATTGAAATAGCATTAACAACCCAGCATCTAAATATTTGGTCTGTTAGATTAAAAAAAGTTTTTGTTATTGAGTTAATGGTCCATTTTGAAGAAAATTTTGACTGACCACATCAGTCTAAGTTGGAAAAATATGAGGATCTGCGAGAACAATGTCAGAAATGGCTGGATAACCAATGAACTTCCAATTGAGGTCAGATGCCGAAGTTTCATTACCAACTCAACCTCAGCATTCTTGATTAATCTTGGACTTTCTCCATCAGAAGAGAGGAAATAAAAAAGATCCAAGATAATGCTCTAACTGCATCAGCGTAGATATAGCAATCCTATAGAGAGACAAAAATCCAACAGTCTGGTGGTATCGTAAGTTATTGCTAGGACGCTCTGGGTTAGTGGTAATGATGCTTCAGCCCTGAAACCTTGCCTGAACTGAGAGTCATCATCTAATGAAGGCTTTGTTGGAAGCAATGCTGCAGTACAAACACCAGTCATTATATGATACCTAAATATGCACATATATACACATAAGGACACACACACACACACAAATATTTAGACACAAAGAAATATATAAATATGCACATATATATATATATATATATATATATATATATAAAATAAAATCAATTTGGACCTACCATATTGATAACACCAATCATTGTATGATACCTCAATATGCGCGCACACACACAGATATACAAGCACACATAAATATTTAGACACAAAGAAATATATAAATATGCACATACACAGATATATATATATATAAAATAAAATCAATTTGGACCTACCATATTGATATCACCAATCATTGTATGATACCTCAATATGCGCACACACACACAGAGATATACAAGCACACATAAATATTTAGACACAAAGAAATATATAAATATGCACATACACAGATATATATATATATATTATATATATATATATATATCAATAATATCCAGTGAGCATCCAAAGACAGTGTGTGTGGATTATTCACGTATAGAATATATGAAAAATCTAATCTATATTTGCCATTTTTCAAGATCAAATTCAACCATGTGGAATCATCTGATGTGACGGAGAGTATAATGATATTATTTGC
The DNA here is from genome assembly GCA_963585895.1 of Sepioteuthis lessoniana. Lineage (NCBI taxonomy): Eukaryota > Metazoa > Mollusca > Cephalopoda > Myopsida > Loliginidae > Sepioteuthis > Sepioteuthis lessoniana. The sequence continues at coordinate 29,311 of CAUZXS010000939.1, forward strand.
TGAAATAAATTTATAATGACAATTTAACCAGGTTTGAGTTTCCTTCTAACTGGATTATATATATATATATATATATATATATATATAAAATAAAATCAATTTGGACCTACCATATTGATGACGCCAGTCATTGTATGATACCTCAATATACACATGCATACACACTATATATAAAATAAAATCAATTTGGACGTACCATATTGATAACACCAGTAGTATTGAAGATGGCTTCCAAGGGCACCTTGCGTTTAACATTAGTTACATCAATGTTATTAACACGAACCACAATATCATTGACTCTAAAGTAAAAAAAATCAAAAAAATCAGATGTCAATCAAAAAGTGACCAGAAAATTTACAACACATTTTTATCCACCCAATTCTCATTAATACTCACTTAAAAGCCGAGTTTGGCAGCCATTAAACGTAATATCAAATCATATCCTATTCATAGATTTTGAATCATAATTAGATAAGAGGAAATACTTTTTAATCTGGAATTAATACTTATCTTCTGGTAGAAATCAAATCTTTGGCAGAGTGCAAACATTGATTTTCACATCATCAAGTTGCAAATGAGGCTGGAAATTACTTTATTCTCAGAAAGTACTTTGATAGTATGGCACAAATAAAAATCTTACAATGATGTGCCATTTGTGTTCTATGACAGTAATGTACAAAAATAATCTGCTCATAATATGCGAATATATAATGCTGATATAAATTATAACATGCTTATAAGTTTAGTAAACACTAAGAAAGAAAAGAATTTGTCTGCCTGTATAGGTGAGGTTGTTGTATAGCCCTTACCAATGGCAGAGGTTGGAGTATGAGGCCAGCTAAAAAACAAAGAGAATTTCAAGACAGCCAAAGAGTATTAATAACACAATAAAGCATGGAATTGATAATGAACAAAATAATCCTATTTACCAACCCCTCCGCTCGAGCAGGATATGGCACAAGGTCAATTTTTAAGCGGAGTTTAACAGGTTTGAATTCAGAGTAATCCTTCTCCTAGACTAGTTGCCTCACCAAGGCTGAAGAACCCAGTCTGTCCTACTATTTACCCATAGCTGGAGGGAGACTAATTGGATTCATACCTTTCCCAAGGGTATTAGAGCTATGTGAAATGCAATCAGGCTCATCCAGGATTTGAACTCGTGTTGCTGTGTCCATTTCCTACGACGATAACCATTACACCACAGGCAATGAACAAAATAATAGTCCATGAAAGATTCAGTATTAGAATTCCTCTTGTAATAGAGCAAAGGGGATGAAAGCTTTTCTACAGGAAAGGGAGATAAAATCAATGATATAGCCAGCAAACAGTTCAAATCTAAATCCAACTGAAAGTTTACGGTGGAAATTTTTTTTATAAAGGTGTATAAGAAGGCCTGATCTAACAAAGAATATCTATTAACTACCTTTTGGGAAAATTAGAACCACTTTGATAAAGAATATTGCTTTAAATTAGCGAAATCCATGCTTGAAAGAATTAAGGCTTACCTAAAATCTCGAGGCGGGGCAACTAAATATTAATTCTGATTTTTTTGTCAATGAATTACATAACTTTTCCTGGCCAACTTACAACATATCAGAGGTAGAAAAACAAAAATATATTAAACAAAAAAAAAAGAAAAAACAAGAAAATAAAAATGTTAAATAATCTGACAACACTGACTTCAATTTCCCTTCAGCTGCACTGCCTTTACTGACATGACTGATAATAATGGATGAATCATTTGGAAATTGGGGGTCATCGATACCACCAATCAACTCAAAGCCAAGGTTGTTTGTGTCCATGCCACTCTATAAAAGAAAAAAAACCCAAAAAAGTCATAAGTTGTCTTCATTGGTCATACACATATATAAATCTAATGGGTGACAGGGCAGATATATGTGTGTGTGTGTGGATATATATATATATATATATATATATATATTTTATGAATGTATCTGTGTGTTTACATGTTATATATATATGTATGTTTCCAGCTTGTTGTTTTCATCAGAGAACATGTGTGGTACAAGGCCTTTTAAATGGGGTACTCAATGAGATTTGAACTCACTCCTGTTTATACTGGAAACAGGAGTGAGTTCAAGTCTCATTGAGTACCCCATTTAAAAGGCCTTGTACCACACGTTCTCTGACGAAAAACACAAGCTGGAAACATACATATATATAACACGTAAGAACAAAATAAATGAATTAAAAAATACAAATCTCTTTGTGGACTTTCCTATTTTAAATATATATAACGCGGAGTGGCTGAGTGGGTAGGGTCTTTGCCAATGACCCAGGAGACTAGGGTTTAATCCCAGGTCGACTCATACCAAAGAGTACAAAAAATGGTACTTGATAGCTCCTTGCTTAACACTGAAGATTATAAGGTACGAATCAAGGGTAAAATGGAGCAATCCAGGGAAAGGAGTAGTGCCCTCCCTTCCAGCTCTGTGGAGTAGCTATTGAAAAGGGACCCTTTCACATTACCCTAGACTATGGTCATCAACTATATATATATATATATATATATATATATATATATATATATGAGGTAGCAGTGATAAAGCAGTCAATAACAAAAAAGAAAGTAAATAGAAAATTTTCAATCCTACAAGGAAGTGTGAAAAAAATTCTTGGCCCAACAAAGGGTGGAAAAAATTTCATCAAATTTTTGACTGTAGATGTGAAATAGCACTTTAATTTTTAATTTTAATTTTATTCTTAATTTTAATTTTCAATTTGCTTTAATTTTTATTTTCAATCTAAATTTTTACTTTTACTTTTGGGTTTTTAAATTTTGACTTTTTTCTTTCAATTTTATTTTTCACCTTAATTTATTTCAATTTTAATTCTAATTTTTGATTTAATTTTCATTCATTTCAATTTTAGTTTTAATTCTGATTTTCAATTTGATTTTTAATAATTTCAGTTTTAGTTTTAATTCCAATTTTTAATCTAAGTTTTATCTGTTTCAATTTTAGTTTTAATTCTAATTTTCAATTTTAATTTTAATTTTTTTATTTAAACTTTATTTCAATTTAATTCTAATTTTTAAATTTAAGTTTTATTTATTTCGATTTTAATCCTAATTTTAAATTCATTTTTAATTTTAATCCTAATTTTTAATTTTAGTTTTAATCTTAATTTTTTAATCTAATTTTAGCTATTTCAATTTTAATTTTTAATTTTAATTCCAATTTTTAATTTGTTTTGTTTTCAATCTTAATCTTATTTTAAATTTCAATTTTAGTTTAGATTTTCATTTCTCAATCAATTCTTTTCTTGATTAGGCTGAGAACTTTTCATCAAGATGTAACATACAATGTCAATTTGAAGAGTTTCAGTTTCCCATTCCAACATGTCTGCATCAATAGCAGAGTCTCGGCTGTGGTTGTGTCCAACAGAATTCAATTGGCTCTTTCGTGTGTCTTTTTCAATAAGTGTATCATATTTCTCCCTGGAAAAAAACAAAAAACAAAAACAAATAAGTCAACAACAAACATTTCTGATCACTTTCAATTAAAGTTTCTAAACCTTTTCTTTTTTTGTTCTTTGTGACTTAGTTTTGAAACAGAACACCACGAAGGAAAATAGAACTTTCTCATGTTTTTCGTTTCATCTTTTTTTAATCTTTAAAATAGAAAATCAAATCAAATATAATTCAGAAGATACAACATCACATATTTCAATGCCTTGATTGTTTGTTTGGGTTTTATGACATATCAACATTTCTAGGTTATTTAATGCCAAATCCATTTTTATACAAATAAACAGTTCTATTTCAAACAATACATTTTAGCACAAGTACACAGTTTACTTGTCAAAAACATCTCCATTTCAAGCTATTCAGTTTAGTCAAAAAGTTCTAATTCAAATAATTCAGTTTAGTATAAGTATAGATTTTGTTTACACACAGTTAAATGTTAAAACAGTTCTATTTCAAACAATTCAGTTTAGCATACAAAACAGTTCTATTTCAAGCAATTCAGTTTAGCATAAGTACACAGTTTATTTCTATTTGACACATAGATAGGACTATCAGGTGGTACCACTCCGGGCCAGAGTGGACCTGTTGAGTGATGGCAATGAAGGGGTACTCCGCATTCCCCAAAGCTCCAGCATTGCTGAGAGCCTCATGATCAAGAGTGTTTAGTGCCATATATCCAGGACACTTCTTGGTTGAGGTGGGGGTGTCTTACCCCTCTGCAGAGAAGCAGTCAGTGTAATCTACAGACCCAGCTGACTGGGCAAGCCTTGATGGTGGTTTAATGTTAAAACCAAAATGTTTAATGTTGGCAAGTATTCGACTATAAATAAAATCATTCTCTGAATACCTTGTTCTTTCATATTTGTACAATTACATACTGTCAGATTGCTTCCACTTTCCCATATATATATATATATATATATATATATATATATTTTTTTTTTTTTTGTTGGTTCAATGAGAGAAAAGTATCTATTTTGAATATTTACTTTTCTCTGATTGGACCAAATATATTATAAACTTCCAGATGAAAGTGTGAACACTTGAACATGTGTAGAAGAAAAAGAAGTAACTTAGAAAATAAATCTGCTCATGGACCTATATATATATATATATCCATGAATAAGTAAACTAATCATTTTTTCATACAAGTTAATTTTCATCTAAATTAATGATACCAGAATTACTGGTGGAACATTATATTATTAAAATGTATATAATTAGGTTTGGTTGGGTTGGGTTTTATGGCGTACCAACCATTGTAGGTCATTTAATACCAAATCCTGTTTATTCATATATATCAAATATACATGATTTGTAAACACATTTTGTTGATTACTCTTTTAAATAAGCCTGAGTTTGATTTTTTTTTGCACACAGTTAACTGATTTCAAGTATTTCTATCTAACATGAATAATTCTATTTACTATTAATCATTTGTTTGCACACAGTTAAATCATTTCAAGCAATGCTATGTAGCAGTAACAATTAAACATCAGTCATTTGTTTGCACACATTTAAATAGATATATTGGCAATCGGTAGAGTGTTCACTTGGTCCAGGAGACTGGAGTTCATCCTCAGGTTGAGTAATACCAAAGGCTCAAAAAGTCGTACTTGACGCAGTCTAGCTTAACACTCAGCATTATAAGGTAAGGATCAAGGGTAAAGTGGAGTAATCCAGGGAAATGAGTAGCACCCTCCCCTACACCTCAGTGTAGTAGCTATTGAAAAGAGAGCCTTCGGGTCACCCTCGATTAAGGTCACCAACTTTACTTACTTACATATATGATTTGTAAGTGACTAGTTGGAAGGTAATTTAATTTTTAAAAGAGAACTAGTTTGTATGTACATTAGTATAACTATTGTTTCTATACAGTTAAATTGTTTCAATTATTGCTATCTAATGCAAAAGTTTGTTTGCAGACAGTGAAGTGGTTACAAGTATTGCTATTTAATACCAATAATTCTATTCAACACTATTCATTCATTTGCACACAATCAAATAGTTCCAATTATTGCTATGTTATACCAATATTTCAATTTAGACAAACTGTTAAAGAGTTTCAAGTATTGCAATTTGACACTTATAATTCTATTCAGCATTACTTAATCATTTGTACACAGTTAAATAACTCCAAGTTTTACTATGTAGTGCTAACAATTCATTTAAATATCAGTCATTTGTTTATACACAGTTAAATGGTCAAACAGTTCTATTTCAAACAATTCAGTTTAGCATAAGTCAACAAATGTAAATGGTTTTAAGTATTGCTATTGTCACGTGATATCCCGCGGAGACGATAGAGGTAAGATTGATACTATCCTCCCGTTGGAATGAACAGTGGAAACCCGTCAAAAAGTGACCGTTAAGAGAGAATGTGGGTCACAGAGGGGATATCAACAGGTGTTGGTACTTAGTAACCTCAGGTCGCCGGACACCGGAAGGGGAGGGAGAGAGAAGCTAAATGATTGGCTGGGACCCCAAAACGGAAGTGGGGCTCCCCCCATCCGTCAGAGGAAATAGATAGTAAGAAAGTTAGTTTTTGAGCAGGGCTCTTGGCAGACAGACCCATAGCCATTTACTCTGGGTTGAAGACAAAAGAATATCTGAGACACGAGGGACCCCAGGTTCTTCAAGCCAGTGTAAAAAAATAGAATAAAGTCTATTAGCCCATGAAAGAAGAAAGATTCTCCAGTGGAACCCCGTCGAAAAATAAGATAAGTAACTTTGGGGCCATTTCTCCTTTATACCCAAACTTTATATACCACCCTCTCTCTCTCTCTCAATTTGAAGAAAAACAAAAGTCAAGAAAAGACATTTATATTCGTGGACTGTCCATTTATTATATATTTGACACTTTGAAAGTGTACCTCTTTGTATAGTAAAGGATTAATGTATTTTTATGTTACCACGTGGTCTAAGTTTGTTCTTTGCAGTTCTTCCACGAATTTGTTACTTCATGCTTCCTTTTCAGCTTCTATTTACCAACTCCTCCGCTCGGGCAGGATATGACACAAGGTCAATTTTTAAGCGGAGTTTAACAGGTTTGAATTCAGAGTTTTCCTTCTCCTAGACTAGTTGCCTCACCAAAGCTGAAGAACCCAGTCTGTCCTACTATTTACCCATAGCTGGAGGGAGAATAATTGGATTCATACCATTCCCAAGTGCTATGTGAAATGCAATCAGTCTTGTCCATGATTTGAACTCGAGTTGCCGTGTCCATTTCCTGCGAGATAATTTTTTTATTCCCATGATACTTCTAAAACAACTGTCTTACTAAAGATTTGGTTCAAATTCTATTGATTTTGAAGTTGAAAATGAAGCTTTTTGTAATGTATCAACATTATGGTCTAATAAGTTATGAGAAATTCCATTGTTATGCCTACAGGAGTCATATTCACTGTCAAGTAATGCATTGTATTGTCATAACAGAATTTCTCATTTTTTCTTTAATGGATCTAGTTGCAGGACATACATATACATGCAACACACATTTATAAGTAAATAGATTTATTTTTATTTTTTGGCATGAAAGTGAAGAGATATTGCCTAAAAAGACAAATCCAAAATAAAAAAATCTTTGAGCTTGAGGTCTTTTCAAAAGGAAGACTCTTGACTGAAATTAGGCACTAACCCTTTTTGTGTTGTGTGTTTGACAACAAATTCAATGGCTGCAATGAACTTTTTACTATAAAGTAAAAAAAACAAAAAAATTGTAAATTACTGTACTACTATACACTCTTGGAATTAATGGGTATATCACGCATGAGTTTCAGCTCACTTGGCTGGGGCTGTAGAACTCGCTGACTGGATCTCTGTAGAGAGGTAAGCTTTTTTCCTACCAACAAATCTCCTGGGTATAACATTAAACTAAACCTGATAGTGAGGCTCCAGTGTTAGAGTTTGGGGAATGTGGAGTATCCCTTAATTATCATTGCTCCCAGGTCCATTCTGACTCAGAGTGGTAGTACCTGTTAGGGTGTCATCTATGGGTCAAATATTAATATCCAATCTTTTTCTATACTTGAAATCATTTAACTATGTACAGAAAACATTTACTGATGTTGAATAGAATTATCAATGTTAAATAGCAATACTTGAAACCATTTAACTGTATGCAAACGAATGAAATCTAGCTTTTTATCATTAAGGGTTTTTGGACTATAGTCTTCATCTTTATGGTTATTTCCACAACATTTCGGCCGATATGTTCTCCAGCCTTTTTCAGGTGTTTGTCGAATTCGGTAACCTTCATGGAACTTCGAACTACATCCTTTATTGAAACCACAGGGGTCGCCTGTTCTGATTCCGTTAGCCATAACCGGGTACAAGTGTTAAGTATTCCTGTATTGCTACTCTCCTGTAGTGAGGATTGAACCTGCAACCTCCAGATGATTGTCTCCTTAGAAGCTTAGGGAACTAACGCCTATAACCATTATGCCATGTGTCCTGCTGGACACATACTTAACACTTGTACCTGGTTATGGCTAACGGAATCAGAACAGGTGATCCCCGTGGTTTCAGTAAAGGACATAGTTCGAATTTCCATGAAGGTTCCTGAGTTTGACAAACACCTGAAGAAGGCCGGAGGACATATCAGCCGAAAAGTTGTGGAAATAACAACAAAGATGATGACAATAGTCTGAAAACCCTTAATGATAAAAATCAACAAGCTTCATCTCAGAAATTTAGACAACTGAAATCTGGCTTGTTTAAAAATGTTACAAACAAACTTTTCATTTATATATATATATATATATATATATATATATATATAAACAGGATTTGGCACTAAATAAATTACAAGAGTTCATATGTCATAAAACACAACCAGTCAACCAACCAACAAGTGTGTTTGTATATGTATTCACTCAGAACTTTTTATCTTTACAAATCTTATATATCTAATAGATATGAATAAACTTGATTTGGCATTAAATAACCTAAAATGGTTGATATGCTGTAAACCAAACCAACCAATCTAACAGGTACTATACCTCTGGGTCAGTGGACCTGGGAGTAATAGTAATGAAGGGCTACTCAATACTTATCATAGCTCCAGAACTGGAGCCTCGCCACCAGATGCGGTTTAATGTCATATCCAGAACACACACACACACACACACACACACATAATACAAGTAAATTACAGTTATATGACATCAAGTATTCCTATCAAATATGAATCATTTTCAAAAATATCTTATCAGATCCATAAGTAGGACCCAAACAGATACTGCCACTCTGAGTCAGAGTGGACTTGGGAGTAATAGTAAAGTTGGCAACTGTAGTCGAGGATGACCTGAAGGCTCCCTTTTCAATAGCTACTACACCAATGTGTAGGAGAAGACGCTACTCCTTTCCCAGGATTGACCCACTTTACCCTTGATCCGTACCTTATAAGGCTGAGTGTTAAGCAAGGAAGCATCAAGTACCATTTCTTGAGTCTTTGGTATGACTCAACCTGAGATTGAACCCAGGCCTCCCAAACCATTGGTGAACACTCTAACCATTATGCCAATGTCTGGTAATGGGAGTAATAGCAACAATAATTTGATTCCTCATTCCTCAGTTCTGCAGAAGAGGAACTTTACCATCAGATGAAGTATAGTGTCCTACCAAAGACACCATTGAAGGGCAGGGGTCTTACACCTGCACAGAGAAAACAGACAACAGATTCTAAATTCCATCAAAAGAACTGTCTGTGGATTTGTAGGTATGTATTTACCAACACCTCTGAACAAGTAGGATTGTGATATAAGGTCAATTTTTCATGTGGAGTTTAATAGGTTTGAATTCAGAGTTTTCCTTTTCATAGACTGGTTGCCATATAATACTATGTGAAATGCAAACAGCCTCATCCAGGTTTTGAACTTGCGTCACTGTATCCATTTGCAATGGCGATAACAATTCCTACAAGAATGTTTATAGGAAAATTTTTTATAACACACAAGTAAAAATGACTGTTTTACTAGTTTTATTAATAATAAAAGTTCATTTTTGATTTTTTTTAATTTTTAGGATCAGGGTATACCAAACAAGAGGCAATTACATCTTGCCCTTAAGCATTAGGTATATTTGGGCGACTAGAGTTGCTCTACGCACCAAAAAGGTTAAACAACCAGCACAGATGAGCAGGGAACTTACAGTAGATATATAAACAATCCTCCCCTACTCTCGACTGACTGCAAGGAAAACAAAGTAACAGGACAATAATCAGAAGAAGAATCAACTGATAAAAGATCTAATTAAAGTCAATTAAAGGTGAGTTAATGAATAGGTAAAACTAGAGGCGCAGTCAGGTGCTCAAATCTTTTTCTGATTTAATTACTTTTTTGGTTTAAATAATTACAAAGCTAGTGAAAATTGGACAAACAAGTTCTCTCGTCCATAGAGACATTTAAAGCAACTTAAGAGTTAAAAGATTGGTTTGGTTTTATGGCATATCAACCATTATAGGTTATGCCAAATCTATTTTTATGAATGTAAACAGTTCTATGTCAAACAATTTAGTTTAGCATGAGTACAGTTTTTTGGTTTACACATAGTTAAATGTAAAAACAGTTCTATTTCAAACAATTCAGTTAAGCATAAGTATGCAGATTAAATGTCAAAACAGTTCTATTTCTAACAAAACAGTTTAGCATAAGTCATTTGTTTACAGTGTAAATGTTAAACAGTTCTATTTGACCCATAGATAGGACCCTATCAGGTGCTACCATTAAACTACGTACTTATGCTAAATTAAATTGTTTAAAATAGAACTGTTTTTGTATGCTAAACTGAATAGTTTGAAATAGAACTGTTTTGGTATTTAACTGAGTGTAAACTATACTTATACTAAACTGAATTGTTTGAAATATAACTTTATATGTATAAAAATGTATTTAGTATAAAATAACCTACAATGGTTGATATGCTATAAAACCAAACCAAACCAAAGCTATCTTTTTAGAAGAACAGCAGTGATACTATTTAACCCCTTATCCCCACCCCTTAGCTGGTGGGGAATAAGGGAGTTCATACTTTCTCAAGGATATTAGTCTAAAAGTGAATGTAATAGCGTGACTGGAGTTTGAACTCGCTTACTACAATGTCGCATACCTGCACACTAGCCACAATACTACAGGGACTATTGAAGTTCATGATATTATATAATACAAAACCTCTAAATACATTAGTTAAATAAAAATTGTCCCAAAGACTGTCACTTGATGATTCAGCACTTTACCTATCACACCATGGGGATTGGTTTGGTTTCTTCGTTTAATGGTATATCAACCTTTGCAGGCTATTTAATGCCAAAGACATCCATCTAGAAGAAAATAGTGGTACTATTTAACTCAGAGTTGGGAGGATAAGAGGATTCATACCTTTCCCAAAGGTATTTGTCTGAAAGTGAATGTAATAGCACGACTGGAGTACGAACTCGCTTACTATGATTCCACAGTCCATCGCTTTAACCATTACACCACGAAGACACCTCCCACACACCATGGGGACTCCTTGCCCTTAATATTCTCTTCTGATTATACTATATTTGTAAAGATATAGCTTCATTGACACAAAGCTACAGAAAAAAAAACAAAAAGAGGCAGTTACATCATCCAGACTTTGTACAGATTATACAAGGACAACATATTCTTATATAGCAAAGTAGCAACCATTGTGTCCTTCATGCCAGACCAAATACACTGTGAAACTCATTCTCATTGAATGTACCAACCTGGCCCATATAAGAGAAACCTTTTATAGTGCAAACGACATGAAGGAGCTGTTCCAAAAAATTGAAATGAAAAATGTAATGTTATTCTTAAAAGAGATAAATATATATGGAAAATCTGTAAGAATTTTCAACAAGACCAAATTTCTCCGACAAACTGTTTCTCTACAAGAAATACTTCAACAAAATCTGATCCTTTCTACAAGCTCTTCCTACAAAAAAAAAAAAATAAAAAAATAAAACCTTTTTATTACAAGATGATTTGCTATAAATAAACTTAAAAAAAACCCAGATTCTTTCCATTTTCCCCTTTTTAACTTGATTTGGCTCTAAATAACTGAGGAGGTTGATATGCAGTAAAAAACAACAACAACAAAAAACAAACATTCAGTTTCCAAAAACATTAAATAGGAATTATTTTTGACAGTATGCCATCAAATAAAGTAATAGAATTTTCAAAGGGGTACCCATTATACTGCGGAGTAGTATGATCTAGAAAAAAAAAAATCCTACTTGAGTTCCTTAAACTCTCGGCAGGCTTCATTTTTCTGTTTCTTGAGTTCATCAGAGTCACGCAATGCCTGAGCCAAGTCGCTAACAGCTCGGTCACGGTCACGGCGCAAACTGTCACAAAGATTTTTTATACTTTCTCGTTCCTGGACAATCTTGTTACGCTCATCAAACGCCCAGTCTCGTCTTTTCTTGGAAAGCTCAGCTTCCTGGAGGGCATCTACAATATGCAAATAAAAACCAAATAAAAATTAAATTATAAAAATGGAAATAAAAATCAAATTATAAAAAATACAGTGCAAGTGACATAACAAAGTTGTCAAGCAATGATGTTATTGGCTGTTCTTGCTTGTTTGGATTTTATGGTATTTCAACCTTTGTAGGTTGTTATTGTGGTGTTTAGGGGTCAAAATGAAGACACGTAGACAGGAGAAGTAGGTTGAAACAAATATATTACAATAACAGAACAAATATACAAAATACAGGTGTACAACAGTTAGAAATGTCCTTCTGGTACTGTCAGGCAGCTTGGAGGGTATCTCCCCGCATGTCAAGTAGAGTCAGTATATATTGAGGAGGAATAGTCCATTACTATGTAAGTAGGTACCATAACAGTTATTTAATGCCAAATGCTATATATATATATATATATATATATATATATAAAATCAAATATGTATGATTTGTTTACACAATTTGCAGATAATATTTTTATCAGAGCCTGAGTTTATTTTTTGGACACACAGTTAAATGGCTTCAAGTATTTCTATCTAACACTAATAATTCTATTTACTATTAATCATTTTTTATACACAGTTAAAAGGTTTCAAGTATTGCTATGTTACAGTAACAATTTAATTGAACATCAAATGGATTTACATATATGATTTGTAAGTGAATAGTTTGTAGGTGATTTTATTCTTAAATGAGTTAAAAATAATTTGTTTACAAACAATTATGTATTGCTATTGTTGGGAAAAACAGAAACAACAAATACAGCCTTCACAACATGTTAAATAGAAATGGACAACATCTGATTTCATGATAGAAAATAGATTAACATGCCTCAATACAAACTATCAAAAGAGGGAGGGAAAATTATGGACCTACACATATGCGAACAATAGTAAAGCGTAGATAGACTATGTCTTTATAAACAAGAAATGGAAAAATAGCGCAATGAATTGCGAGGCATACTCTTCTTTTGAGGGTGTGTCCTCCAATCATCGAATAGTCATGGCCAAATTACAACTAAGCCTACGAAAAAACACCACACGAACAGTGACCACTAAGCACTATGACTGGGCCCTACTAAACAACAGAGATATTAGAGACAAATATGTATTAGAATTAAGAAACAGATTCGAAACACTACAAGAGAACAGAAAAAGGTACCCCAAATGATGAATATGAGAATTTTGTTGATGTACACCTCAAGGCGGCATTAAAGTGTATTCCAACAAAACCTAGAACTAAATATAGAGTCCCATGGGAAATGTTAGCAGTTAGAGAAAAACATCCAATCGTGAAAACTGCCTCCAAAAGCTATCGGAAGAATCCAACAAACACAAATGCCCGAAAACTAGAAAAGGCACAATATCAATTAGCAGGCATATATCTAAAAGAACAGACGGAATACATACAAAATCAGATAGATAAGATTAGAGACTCAGTGGAAGATAGGCAATCTAGGATAGCCTGGCAAACAATAAATGAAGTGAGTAGAAGGAAGAGCACAGCCAAAGCAAAATTGAAAGCTGCAAGCCAACAAGAAAGAGTAAAACTGTGGAAACAGCATTTTGAAAATCTACTAGGAAACCCACCAAAAGTAATGAATGAACTGATCACCAGAATTATCAGTAAGCAATTAGACATTAAACTAGGTCCGTTCACCAAAGAAGAACTCGACTCGGTTCTTAGAAAAATTAAAAATAGGAAAGCTGCAGGGCTTGACGAGATCCCCCTAGAAGTATGGAAGACCAGACAATTTGACGATATACTGCTCTGACAATGCAACACCGTCTATAATCAAAATAGGATAGAAAGATGTATGAAGGGATGCATCCTTCCTTTCCCTAAAAAGGGCAACCTCAGATTAGCCAAGAACTACCGAGGTATAACATTTACATCCATAGCAGCCAAAATCTACAATGCCCTACTACAAAACCAAATAGAACCCAAAATAGACAACATCCTTAGGAAAAACCAAAATGGCTTTCGAAGAAATAGATCCATAACCTCACAAATATTGACCATCCATAGAATCCTTGAAGGCGTCCGGGCAAAAAACCTACAGGCGACATTACTATTTGTCGACTTTACAAAGGCCTTTGATTCCATACACAGAGGGAAGATGGAACAAATCCTACTAGCATACGGCCTACCAAAAGAAACCGTAGCAGCAATAACAATTCTCTACAGAAACACCAAAGTGAAAGTACGTTCACCGGATGGAGACACAGAATACTTCGACATTGTAGCAGGAGTACTACAAGGGGACTATGCTGATGACATAGCATTACTGGCGAATACACCCAACCAAGCTGAAACACTACTGCATAGTTTGGAATGAGCCGCCGCAGGCATTGGCCTCCATGTCAATGCACACAAAACTGAATATATGTGTTACAACCAAACAGGCGACATTTCCACACTAGATGGAACCTCTCTGAAACTAGTAGACAAATTCCCCTACCTAGGAAGCAGGGTCTCATCAACCGAAAAAGACATTGACACATGACTAACGAAAGCATGGACAACTATCGATAGGCTCTCGATCATATGGAAATCAGAACTGACCGATAAAATGAAACGCAGTTTCTTCCAGGCAGTGGTTGTATCGATACTGCTATATGGATGCACTACTAGGACGCAAACTAAACAGCTGAAGCTAAATGGCAATTACACAAGAATGTTGAGAGCAATATTGAACAAGTCTTGGTGGCAACACCCCACAAGACACCAACTATACGGCCACCTGCCTCCCATCACGAAAACTATACAAGTTAGACAAACCAGACACGCAGGACACTGCTGGAAAAGCAAGGATGAACTCATCAGTTATGTATTCCTATGGACCCCTGCATATGGCCAAGCAAAAGCAGGATGGCTAGCTTGAACATACATACAGCAGCTATGTGAGGATACAGGATGTAGCCCTGAAGACCTGCCAGAAGTGATGAATGATAGGGAGAAGTGGCGAGAGAGGGTCAGGGATATCTGGCACGACATGATGATGATTGTTATCAAACAGTTAAATAGTTTCAAGTATTCCAATCTAACATAAATAATTCTATTTACTATTAATCATTTGTTTGTACACAGTGAAGTTGTTACAAGTATTGCTATTATTGTATTGAAAACTATTTGTTAATTTGTACACAGGCAAATGGTTCCAAGTATTGCTACGAGGGGCATACGATAAGTTTTCAGACTTTTTTCGTATGGGCATCTAAAATTGTCATAGGCTCTTGAAAATTCAGTATGTTATTGCTATACATCTTATGAGATGACTGACCAATTTTTATGATTTCAGGTTCAAATGAACAGCTACAGCAGGATTAGGCTTATGGTTATTATGTTGAGGTCTTAAGGGTGTTCAGGAAGAGATTCCGTCAGAAGAGGCCAGCACTCTTCAAATCGGCTCAGTGGCATTTCCACCAGGACAATGCACCAGTCTACAACTCCATCCTTGTCACAGACTATTTGACCAAGGTGGGCATAAGACAGTTCCTCAGCCTCCCTATAGTCTAGACCTTGCTCCCTGTGACTTTTGGTTATTCCCTAAGTTCAGAGGCTGTCGTTATGAGACAATTGAGGAGATGAAAGAGGCTGTGATGAAGGTCATTGACATGCTCACACAAGAGGACTTCCATGGGGCCTTCCAGAAATTGTTAGAACAGTACAACAAGTGCATTGCAGCTGGAGGAGACTACTTCAAAGGGGATTAGAGTTTCATGTGTGTACTATCAATAAAAGTGCCATACGAAAACAGTCTGGAAACTTATTTGATGATCCTCGTAAAATTGAGCTGTTATTATACTGGATGGTTTTCAAATAAGCCTATTAGAAAATTTCAAAACCCTGAAACAGACTATCATAAGTAATGTTTACCCAACCCCTTCATACAAGCAGGAAGTGGCATAAAGTTAATTAAGAAAGAAAATTCAATAACGTAAATACACTTATAAATTATATCCACGTGTTCACAGATGAATTCATTTGTATCATACCCACACACAAGCATTTATTTATCTTTTAAATTATGAACAAAATAAAAAAGACATTACTGGATCAGAGTAAAATCACAAGTTAAACTTAATAAATAGTTATATTGTGTACGTACACCTCTACAACATACATCAGAGTACATTTTACTTTATATAGTCCAGTTGGCTGGTACTACAGAATATACCGACAGCATCTTTGCAGAAGAATACCCCTCCCCAGCAAAAAAAACAAACAAACCAATAAACTATCTGTTAGTGAGGCTCCAGTTCTGGAACTTTGGGGAATGTGGAGTAACCCATCACTGCCATTACTCCCAGGTCCACTCTGACACAGAGTGGTAGTACCCTCTAACTTTCCGTCTATGGGTGAAATAGAACAGTTTAATCATTTACTTTTCTTGAAACCATTTGATTATGAGCAAACAGATGATTAATATTGAATTATTATCATTAGATAGCAGTACTAGAAAGCATTTAACTGAGTGAAAATAAAACTATTAGTGTTAGATAGAAATACTTGAAACCATTTAACTGTATGCAAACAAATGAGCTCTGTCTTATTTAAAGAATGATGTTACTTACAAATTAATCACTTAAAAATTATATATATATATATATATATATATATATATATATATATAAAAACAGAATTTGGCATTAAATAACTATCAAAGGTTGAAATGCCATTAAACCAAATAATCTAACCTATATATTTTCCTATTGATGGTTGGGACAAGCCTTATTTTTTATATTATACAGCAACTTTTTGTTTTTATTCAATAGAAAGTGTAACATACATTCACACACACACTTAAATAGTACTTTCATTGTTGAAAAAAGAAAAGGTAAAAAGCTTATCCAAAAAGAAGAAAAAAAATCCACCCTCCTCTACTCTGAAAACGAGAACATAAATAAAAAAATTGTGTTATGTTAAAGGATGTGGCCTATTTATTGAGATATTGGCTATTCTAAGACACTTATCATGGCAAATTGTCACCCAGTGATTGGTTGAAAAATTGTCACCCAACGATTGGTTGAAAAACAAAACAACATCAATTAAGGATAGGAATAGAACTTGTACCAAATAAGCCATCAAAGTCTAGCATAAACAGATTTTATCTTTACCCATCTTATTATAGTTTTTTGGTTTCATGGCATGTCAATCTTTGTGGGTTATTTAATGCCAAAGTCATTCTTGTAAAAGAAAGGTAGTGATACTATTTAACTGAAAAGGGGATAGGGTGATTCATACCAAACAGATCTTAAAGTAGATTTAAACATAAACAAGAATGACCAATTTTTGTACAGATTTACAGGCTCGTCTGTCAAATAAATACAATAAAGAAATACTGATTGCATCGACCTACAACAACTACTATTATTAGTACTACTTAGAGTAGTAGTAGTAGTTAGTTATACAAAGTTACAAAACTATTATAAGAAGTACTGATTGGATCAATCTGCTACTACTACTACTACAACTAATATAATTAGTAGTCAGTTAGGCAAAGTTAATAAACTATTATAAAAAGCACTGACTGCATCAATCTAATACTAGTAGCAGTAGTCAATTAGGCAAAGTTAATAAACTATTATAAGGAGCACTGATTGCATCAATCTAATAATAATACTACTACTAGTAGTAGTCAATTAGGCAAAGTTAATAAACTATTATAAGGCGAACTGATTGCATCAATCTAATAATAATACTACTACTAATAGTAGTCAGTTAGGCAAAGTTAATAAACTATTACAAGGAGCACTGATTGCATCAATCTGATAATAATAATAATAATAATAATAATAATAATAATAATAATACTAGTAGTAGTAGTAGTCAATTAGGCCAAGTTAATAAACTATTATAAGGAGCACTGATTGCATCAATCTAATAATACTACTACTACTACTAGTAGTAGTAGTCAGTAAGGCAGATTTAATAAACTATGATAAGAAGCACTGATTGCATCAATCTAATACTACTGCTGGTAGTAGTCAGTTAAGCAAAGTTACTAAACTATTACAAGAGATTTTATTGATATTGATCAAGTAATTTGATTACAAAAGTGAGGTTGCATTTGTTGTGGACAGAAGTGGTTGAAAAAGAAGGACAGGAGAGAGATAGAGAGAGAAAGGAGGGAGAGTGAACAGACACTGAAGGAAGGAGAGCACAGAGAGAAGAAGAGAGAACAGAAAGAGTGGACAGATAGAGAAAATGGAGAATGAGCATACATTAAGAGGAAGAGAGAGAGGAAGAAAGAAGAGTGGAGCGAGAGAGAGAAATGGACAGATAGAAAAAAGGTAGATGAAGCAGACATTGAAGAAAGAGAGAACACAGAAGGAAAATGAGTTGATAGAGAGAAGGAAAGATAGCACACAGAGGCAAGAAGAAGACCAAGCAGAGAGAGATGGAAGGACAGCACAGAGGGAGAGTGAGAGGACAGAGAAATAAGGACAGGACAGAGTGAGTAGAGAGAAAGGGAAGACAGCACAGAGTTGACAGGGAGAGAAGGAAGGATAGAGGATGTAGATAGAGAGAAGCAAGACTGAGCAGAGAGGGAAGGGCAGCACAGATAATGCATGGACAGTGATGGAAGATAGAATGAGGAGAGGGAGAGATGGAAAGCGAGTAGAGAGAGTGGAAAGGAAAGCACAGAGGGAGAGTGAGAGGACAGAGAAATAAGGACAGGACAGAGTGAGTAGAGAGAAAGGGAAGACAGCACAGAGTTGACAGGGAGAGAAGGAAGGATAGAGGATGTAGATAGAGAGAAGCAAGACTGAGCAGAGAGGGAAGGGCAGCACAGATAATGCATGGACAGTGATGGAAGATAGAATGAGGAGAGGGAGGGATGGAAAGTGAGTAGAGAGAGCGGAAAGGAAAGCACAGAGGGAGAATGATAGCATAGAAAGTGTGCAAATGGACAAAGAGACATGGAAGATGAAGAACAGAGAGAAGAAAGAGATAGAGAACAAGTAGACAGAGGGAAAGACAATAAATAGACAGAGGAAGAGCAGAAAAAGAGAGAGAAAAGAGTGAGTACAGAAAAAGAGAGAGTGCACAGAAGGAGAATTAGAGGAATGAGTTAGAGTTTTGTTAAATGGCATATCAACCTCTGTGGGTCATTTAATGTCAGAAGGGTCAAATTGGTTTTGTTTTTTGTGCCTATTTTAGGTTTTAGGGTATGAGTTTTAATATATTTGACTAGATTTTGATGAAGAGGTTGGTTTCTTTTAGAAAGCTTAAGATTTTGGAGTTTTTGAAGAGGTCCTTTAAATTGTTTGGTTGGTAATGTTTTGGGCGAATTTGTCTAAACCTGTCACAGTTTATGATAATGTGTTTGACTGTGAGAAGTACTTTGCATGTTGAACATACGGGGGGGGGGTCTTCTCTTTTTAGGAGGTGTAAATGGGTAATGTGTGTGTGACCAATATGAAGTCTGGAGATAATCACTTCTTCTTTTCTATTTCGTCTGTAGCCTGCTGGCCATTCCCCTGTAGTATCTTGAATATGGTGGAGCTTGTTCTGTGTTTGATCATCCCAAGATTTTTGCCATTTCTTGAGTAAAACTTTGTTAATGAGTGGTTTTAGGTTAGTGTATGGAATTTTCGTATTGGATATATGTGTCTGGAGTGCTTTTTTTCAGCTTTGTCTGCCCTTTCATTTCCCTGTATCCCAACATGGCTAGGTATCCAAGTAAGAATGATGCTATTATTTTTAGAAAGAGTGTTCATTTTATCTAGTAGTCTTGTGGTGAGAGGAGTTGATGAATCTTTGCTCTGCAGAGGTTGGAAAACTGGTTTGGAGTCTGAATAGATGATAGATTTAGAGGATTGGTGATTTGCTATAATGTTCCTGGCTAGGTCAATAGCTATGGCTTTTGCACTATAGATTGATGATTCATTTGGGAGATGTTTTAACAGTTCTTAGTTTTGGAAGACAGCAGCACAACCAACTTTCATTCCCTGTTTGGATCCATCTGTATAGATGTGGTGGTGGTCTGGGAAGTTGTTTTGGATGTTGAGGAAGTTCTCTTGGAAAGTGATGGGGTGTGTTTTGGTTTTGGAAAGTTTGGTTGGGTCTAGCTTTATTATTGGTTGGTATAAACCATGGTGCTGTTTTAGGGATTGTATTATGTATTATTTTGGGATTGATTTTGATTTCATTTAGGAGGGTTTGAATTCTTAGATTAAAAGGTTTAATGGCCTTTTCTTTATTTTCAAAAAGGTTTTTATATTTTATTTCTATGATACAGTTATATGCAGGGTTTTGGGGGACATGAAATGAGCTTAATATAGTATTGGAGTGCAAGTTTATATCTTCTGAAGGAAAGTGGGTGTTCATTGGCTTCTATGTATAAACTTTCAATTTGAGAGGTAGTGAAGGCTCCTAGGGCAATATAGAGTCCCAGGTGATGGATAATTTCAAGTTCTCTGAGATAGGGCTTTCTGGCTGCTCCATATATGAAGCAGCTGTAATCAAGTTTTGATCATATTAGACATCTGTATAATTTGGTTAGTTTTTTTTTTTTTTATCCGCACCCCAGTCTGTGTGGGCTATGGTTCTCTGGAGTTGAATAGTTTGGGTGCATTTGATCCTGAGTTGTTTAATGTTGGGGATGAAAGATAGTTTTGGGTCAAGAGGAATGCTTAAGAATTTATATTGCTGGGTTATGGGTATTTTAGAGCCATTTAATGTTAGAGTGGGTTGATTATGCATTTTGTGGATTTAGCAGAAATGCATGCATTTGGTTTTATTGCCAGAGATTTTAAAACCATTTTTCATGGTCCATTTTAATACCTTGTTGATCCATTGTTACATTTTTCTTTCTATGGTGACCATGTTTTTAGAACTGTAACAAATGAGGAAGTCATCAACATCTAATGATCCATTGATTTCTGGGGAGAATCAAGTTGTTATTTTATCTATTTTAATCATGAATAGGATCACAGATAGGATACTATCCTGAAGTACACCTACTGTTGTTTTGGAAAAGAGAGTGTATTATTTATTTATTTGTGTTTGGAAGGTCTGGTCTTCTAGGAAGTGTTTTATGAAGATCGGGAGTCTGCTTTGTAGGCCGAGGTCTTTGAGTATGCCATATGGCCAGCTTGTATTGTAGGCTTTTTCTAGGTCAATGATGACTGCAACCAGATGTTCTTTTTTGATGAATGCTTTGCTGGTTAAAGTTTCTATATGAACTATTTGGTCTATAGTACTTCTTTTGGCTCTGAAGCTTGTTTGTAGATTTGAAAAGAGGTTGTTGGATTCAAGGAACCATGTTAGTCTTAGATTGATCATCCTTTCGAGGGTTTTGCAAGTGCAGCTTGTTAAAGCTAGAGGTCTATAATTGGTAGGGTTTGTGGGATCTTTTTTTTTGAGGACAGGGATAGTTATGACTTGCTTCCATATGGTAGGGATGCTGCCAGAGATCCAGATATTGTTGTATATATCTAGAAGATATTGTTGGCAGTTATTTGAGGAGGGTGTAGTGAATTTCATTTGGATCAGGGGCCCGAGTTGTTAGATTTAGATATTGAGTTTTGGGGTTTGGTTAGGGTGAAGGGTTGGTTATAACTCTTAATATTGTCTGAGGTGAATTTTATTTTGTTCTTTTCCTCTTTGATTCTGATTGAGTTGAATTGATTTGAGTAATTTTTGTAATTTTCAGCAATCTGGTTGGCTATATGCTTTTCATTAGTGGCTTTTGTGTTTCCTTGAGAGAGGTGATTTATTGGGTTGTTGATGTTTTTATTTGTTATTTTCTTAATAAAGTCCCAAATGTTTTTTTGATTTGTATTAGAATTTATCTTTGAAGTGAAGGTTTTCCAGGAGGATCTTTGAGCTTTTTTGATGATATGTCAGGTTTTTGCCCTTTGTTGTTTGTATTTGTTTAGATTTTCTGAGGGGGTTTGTCTTGAATTTCCTGAGAGTTGCTTGACGTTCTCTTATGTTTTTGCACTCTTCTGTGAACCATTGTGTTTTGGGGGATAGTTTTATTTGCTATGGTTATGAGGGTGTTGGTAAAATGTATATTCTGGGATTAGTGTGATAAGGCATTGTTTTTTGTAAGATTTCCAGTTTACTCTTTTGAAATTCCATTGTGGGGGTTTTATTTGTGATTCTGAGTTTTATATTGTGGAGTGAGTTTTCCATTATTATTGGGTAGTGGTCACTGCCACAAGGGTCTTTGTATACTCTCCAATTATAATCTGTAAAGATTGATGGGTTACTGAGGATTAGGTTTATGGCAGAAAAATGAACCTGAGGATGGGTTAAGGTGGGTCTGAGAGTTCTGATTGGGAAGGCATAAATTATTGCTATTGATGATTTTTTCTAAGATTTGGCCTCTTTTGTTTGTCATTTTACTTCCCCATATTATATTGTGGCTGTTAAAATCTCCCATCAAGATAAATGGTTTAGGGAGCTGTTCTATTAGATTGTTTAATTCATTTTCATTTATGGGGTCAAGAGGCAGAGTATATAGTGAGCAGATGGTAATAGTTTCATGTAGGCTTGCTGAGACAGTAGTTGCTTGCAAGTGGGTGTTGATGTTCATTTTATTTTGGGGGATATCTTTCCTAATTAGGATTAATACTCCACCTGAAGCTCTTTGTCCAGTATCATTTACGTAGTTATATTGTTCAAAGGTTTTTAGGTTTAGTTTGTCACTACGTTTTTGGAAGGTTTCTTGGAGACATATGACGGTAGGGGTGAGTTTGGCTATTAACAGAAGTAGCTTGTCATAATTTGCTTTGTAGCCACAGCAGTTCCATTGAATTATTTTATGGGCCATGCTTTTTAAATCTCTGTGTGTTTGATGTTTATTTTGTTTAAGTGTAGTTTTGGTTTTTCATTGACTGGATTCAGAGATTTCAATAGTTTCAAGGCTTTTCAACCTAATTTTGAGGTTTTTGGAGTATTTAGGTTTTCTCTGTTTTGAAGGGCTTTGTTGACTCTCAGTTTTCATCAGTTCAAATTTATTTTCAGTTTCTATTAGTGAGATTAGTGGTTTATGTTTGTTAGAGTCCTTCTTCCCAGGAGATCTCTTTTTGAGGGTTAGCGGTGGACTTTCAGTGTTGTCCAACTTTTTTGGTGGGAGATTGTTGGGTTTCGTAGTGATGGGAGGGATGCCTGGAGCTTGTTTCTGTCTTTTTTATTTTGGGCCTTCAGCTTCGTTGTTGTGTGGGTGAAGGTTCTTCTTTGGATCTGGTCCAGCATGGGGTTTTGTTGTCGAGTTGGTCAAGCTTTCCCTTAGTAATTCAAGTAGTGTCTTCAATTCTTTTATGAGATTCATCATGTTGAAGTTAGTCATCATTACTTGATTTTGGGTATAGTTCTTTGTGGGTTTGGCTATCTTTGCATAAGTAGTTGTGGCTAGAGAATTTTCAATGAACTTCCTTGCTTCTGGGTAGGATATATTTTTTGTGTGCTTCACTTCTAATATTCTTTTTTTCGATAATTTGCATTCTTTGGAATCTGCTAAGTGATTTTCTTTGCAGTTTGCACATTTTGGGGTCTGTTGATAGTCTAAATGGTTTCCATTTTTTCCACAGTTCTTACATGTTGGAGGTCTGGTACACTTTTCTTTGTGATGTCCAAATCTTTGGCAATTGTGGCATCTCAGCAGGTTTGGAATATAAGTTTCAACTTTTGTTATTAAGTATCCTATTTTTATTTCATTAGGTGATTTTGGAGTGTTAAAATTTAGAATATAGGTATTGGTTGAGATTATTTGATTATTTCTCTTGATAGATATCCGTTTGGCATCAGTGATGCCTTGTTTGCAGAGGTTACTTTTTATTTTGTCTAAAGTGCAGAGGGAGAAATATATGCTTCTCACTACACTCTTTGACAAATTCAGGGAATTGTGGAGGTAAGCTTTTATTTTTAGGTTGTGAAAGTATTTCTGTTCTTGTAGTAGGTCTAAGAAAGTTTTTTTGGCAGGGTATTGTTGATTAATTTTTTTTACAGATTTTGGTTTTATTAAACTGCTAAGTGTTTTTTTTGATAATGAAGGGAGACAACTTTGTGATTGGTGTATCCTCCGTTGACTACAGCATGATAAATTTGGGGAAAATAGTTTGGTCAGAATCATTGTCTGAGTCAGAATCTGCATGTGGATGTTTTAGTTTTTTTCTTTTTCGCTTGGGTTTTTTTTTTTTATATCCATAGGGACTTTTGCCGAGTTCACTGACTGTGCTTCCCACCCACCATGGAGCCCTATGAAGGGAAATGTCAAGGAGGAAACCCATTCTCCTTGGCAAATCAGGGCTACACATTCAGAATATTCACACTGAGAAAAGGGACTAGTAATTTGGAATCTCTAGGTTTTCATTTCCAAGTTAATTACTCACCAAGAAATAAAAGGGGAAACATAGCATGATTGACCCTGCAGCAACCGCTTTCTATTTTGGAGACCTACAAAAGTCTTTTGCTTTCTGTTTCAGAGACCTACAAAAGTTTTTTTGGTTATGTCAAGCCCCGAAAGAGGGTTTGACATGACCAGCCGATTGATTGGATTGGGCCACTCTGACTACCTGTCTAGCCCAGTAAGGGCCAAAGAGGAGTGTTGCTAATCATGTGGCCACTTAAGCTGCTGGGTCACAGACAGCTCAGCCTTCAGGATCCAGTGCTAAAGCATCATGGGTCGCCACACATGGCCAACAGGTGTCCTCTTGGTGTGGGGGTCTTACCCCTCTACTGAGGTGCAGTTGGTGTATTCTACAGCCCCAGCTGACAGGATAAATTAGCTATTTGTTTGTACATAGTGATTTTGAGTACTGCAATCTATCACCAATGATTCAATTTGACATCAGTCAATCGTTTGCTCACAGTTGAATGACCAAACAGTTCTATTTTAAACAATTCAATTTTGCATGTCATTTGTTTGTAATTTGACCCATAGATAGGACCCTGTCAGATGCTACCACTCCGGGCCAGAGTGGATCTGGGAGCGATGGCAATGAAGGGGTACTCCACATTCCCCAAAGCTCCAGTATTACTGAAGCCTCACCATCAGATTGTTTAGTATCATATCCAGGACACTCATTAGGGGGGTGTTTTACACTTCTGCAGAGATGCAGTCAGCATATTCTACAGCCCTGGCCAACAGGGTAGTAGAGGGTAGAGATGGAGGTACAACACAAAGTGTGTGTGAGAGAGAGAGTGAAAGGAGAGAGAGAAAAAGACAGACAAAAGAGTGAAAGGAGAGAGAGAGACAGACAAAAGAATGAAAGGAGAGAGTGAAAGGAAAGAGAGAGACAGACAAAAGAATGAAAGGAGAGAGAGACAGACAGACAAAAGAATGAAAGGAGAGAGAGACACACAGACAAAAGAGTGAAAGGAGAGAGGGAGAGAGCTAGAAACAAAAGATAAAGGAGAGAGAGAGAGAGAGAGAGAGCTAGAAACAAAAGATAAAGGAGAGAGAGAGAGAGAGAGAGAGCTAGAAACAAAAGATAAAGGAGAGAGAGAGAGAGAGAGCTAGAAACAAAAGATAAAGGAGAGAGAGAGAGAGAGAGAGAGAGCTAGAAACAAAAGATAAAGGAGAGAGAGAGAGAGAGAGAGCTAGAAACAAAAGATAAAGGAGAGAGAGAGAGAGAGAGAGAGAGAGAGCTAGAAACAAAAGATAAAGGAGAGAGAGAGAGAGAGAGAGAGAGCTAGAAACAAAAGATAAAGGAGAGAGAGAGAGAGAGCTAGAAACAAAAGATAAAGGAGAGAGAGAGAGCTAGAAACAAAAGATAACGGAGAGAGAGAGAGAGAGAGCTTGAAACAAAAGATAAAGGAGAGAGAGAGAGAGCTAGAAACAAAAGATAAAGGAGAGAGAGAGAGCTAAAAACAAAAGATAAAGGAGAGAGAGAGAGCTAAAAACAAAAGATAAAGGAGAGAGAGAGAGCTAGAAACAAAAGAGTGAAAGGAGAGAGAGAGAGCTAGAAACAAAAGAGTGAAAGGAGAGAGAGAGAGCTAGAAACAAAAGAGTGAAAGGAGAGAGAGAGAAAGAGAGAGCTAGATACAAAAGAGTGAAAGGAGAGAGAGAGAGAGATAGAAACAAAAGAGTGAGAGGAGAGAGAGAGAGAGAGAGATAGACACAAAAGAGTGAAAGGAGAGAGAGAGAGAGAGATAGAAACAAAAGAGTGAAAGGAGAGAGAGAGAGATAGAAACAAAAGAGTGAAAGGAGAGAGAGAGAGAGATAGAAACAAAAGAGTGAAAGGAGAGAGAGAGAGAGAGAGATAGAAACAAAAGAGTGAAAGGAGAGAGAGAGAGAGATAGAAACAAAAGAGTGAAAGGAGAGAGAGAGAGAGAGATAGAAACAAAAGAGTGAAAGGAGAGAGAGAGAGAGATAGAAACAAAAGAGTGAAAGGAGAGAGAGAGAGAGAGATAGAAACAAAAGAGTGAAAGGAGAGAGAGAGAGAGATAGAAACAAAAGAGTGAAAGGAGAGAGAGAGAGAGAGCTAGAAACAAAAGAGTGAAAGGAGAGAGAGAGAGAGAGATAGAAACAAAAGAGTGAAAGGAGAGAGAGAGAGATAGAAACAAAAGAGTGAAAGGAGAGAGTGAGATAGAAACAAAAGAGTGAAAGGAGAGAGAGAGATAGAAACAAAAGAGTGAAAGGAGAGAGAGAGATATAGAAACAAAAGAGTGAAAGGAGAGAGAGGGAGATAGAAACAAAAGAGTGAAAGGAGAGAGAGAGATAGAAACAAAAGAGTGAAAGGAGAGAGAGAGA
The DNA here is from genome assembly GCA_963585895.1 of Sepioteuthis lessoniana. NCBI lineage: Eukaryota > Metazoa > Mollusca > Cephalopoda > Myopsida > Loliginidae > Sepioteuthis > Sepioteuthis lessoniana. The sequence goes on from CAUZXS010000939.1 coordinate 55,984, forward strand.
GATAGAAACAAAAGAGTGAAAGGAGAGAGAGAGATAGAAACAAAAGAGTGAAAGGAGAGAGAGAGATAGAAACAAAAGAGTGAAAGGAGAGAGAGAGATAGAAACAAAAGAGTGAAAGGAGAGAGAGAGATAGAAACAAAAGAGTGAAAGGAGAGAGAGAGATAGAAACAAAAGAGTGAAAGGAGAGAGAGAGAGATAGAAACAAAAGAGTGAAAGGAGAGAGAGAGATAGAAACAAAAGAGTGAAAGGAGAGAGAAGGATAGAAACAAAAGAGTGAAAGGAGAGAGAGAGAGATAGAAACAAAAGAGTGAAAGGAGAGAGAGAGATAGAAACAAAAGAGTGAAAGGAGAGAGAGAGAGATAGAAACAAAAGAGTGAAAGGAGAGAGAGAGATAGAAACAAAAGAGTGAAAGGAGAGAGAGAGATAGAAACAAAAGAGTGAAAGGAGAGAGAGAGATAGAAACAAAAGAGTGAAAGGAGAGAGAGAGATAGAAACAAAAGAGTGAAAGGAGAGAGAGAGATAGAAACAAAAGAGTGAAAGGAGAGAGAGAGATAGAAACAAAAGAGTGAAAGGAGAGAGAGAGATAGAAACAAAAGAGTGAAAGGAGAGAGAGAGAGAGATAGAAACAAAAGAGTGAAAGGAGAGAGAGAGATAGAAACAAAAGAGTGAAAGGAGAGAGAGAGATAGAAACAAAAGAGTGAAAGGAGAGAGAGAGAGATAGAAACAAAAGAGTGAAAGGAGAGAGAGAGATAGAAACAAAAGAGTGAAAGGAGAGAGAGAGATAGAAACAAAAGAGTGAAAGGAGAGAGAGAGATAGAAACAAAAGAGTGAAAGGAGAGAGAGAGATAGAAACAAAAGAGTGAAAGGAGAGAGAGAGATAGAAACAAAAGAGTGAAAGGAGAGAGAGAGATAGAAACAAAAGAGTGAAAGGAGAGAGAGAGAGATAGAAACAAAAGAGTGAAAGGAGAGAGAGAGATAGAAACAAAAGAGTGAAAGGAGAGAGAGAGTGATAGAAACAAAAGAGTGAAAGGAGAGAGAGAGAGATAGAAACAAAAGAGTGAAAGGAGAGAGAGAGAGATAGAAACAAAAGAGTGAAAGGAGAGAGAGAGAGATAGAAACAAAAGAGTGAAAGGAGAGAGAGAGAGATAGAAACAAAAGAGTGAAAGGAGAGAGAGATAGAAACAAAAGAGTGAAAGGAGAGAGAGAGAGAGAGAGATAGAAACAAAAGAGACATAAGTGAAGGGAGAGACAAAAGAGTGAAGGGAGAGACAAAAGAGTGAAAGGAGAGAAAAACAAAACAGTGAAGGGAGAAAGAGACAGACAGAGAAACAAAATAGCAAAGGGTAAAAGAGAGAAACACAAAACAACGGAGAGAGGGAAGAGAAACACAAAACAGTGAAGAGAGAGAGAGAGAGAGAGAGAAAGAGAGAAAAAAAACAAACTGTGAAGAGAGAGACAGAGAGAGAAAAACAAAACAGTGAAGGGAGAAAGAGACAGACAGAGAAACAAAATAGCAAAGGGTAAAAGAGAGAAACACAAAACAACGGAGAGAGGGAAGAGAAACACAAAACAGTGAAGAGAGAGAGAGAGAAAGAGAGAAAAAAAACAAACTGTGAAGAGAGAGACAGAGAGAGAAAAACAAAACAGTGAAGGGAGAAAGAGGGAGAGAGAAATAAAATAGTGAAGGGAATGACAGCAAGACAGCAGAGTGACGGGAGACATGTAAATACTGGAGCCTTCCACTTAGCAATGGTGTAATCAATGGCAAGCCTTTGCCACAAGAGAGGCCTTCTTTCTTAATGGTCAGGGAGGATGAGAGAGAGGGAGAGAGAGATTGGTACTTGTTGGGAGAGGGAGAAAACAAATCAATAGATATTCATCTCCCCAAAGATGAAAATGGAAGGATACTGATAACCGCACAGATCATAATAGATGTGGTCATTGTCTAGTTTGGTTTCTTTGTTTTAATGGCATATCAACCTTCATGGGTTCTTTAATGCCAAAGCCACCCTTGTAAAAGAACAGTATTTGTACTATTTAACTCATAACTGATTGTCTCGAGATGGAGAGATACATACCAATAGACTGAGTTAGTTTGGTTTGGTTTAGTTTCTTTGTTTAATGGCATATCAAACATCATGGGTTATTTAATGCTAAAGTCAACCTTGAAGAAGAACAGTATTTGCACTATTTAACTCATATGATGGAGATGGAGAGATAGATATTAATAGACTGGGTTATTTTGGTTCAGATTCTTTGTTTTAATGGCATATCAAGCTACGTGGGTTATTTAATGCCAAAGCCTTTCTTGATGAAGAACAGTATTCGTACTATTTAACCCGTAGATGATTGTATAGAGACAGAGTGATAGATACCAATAGACCTAGTTAGTTAGGATTGGTTTCTTTGTTTAATGGCATAACAACATTTATGGGTTATTTAAGGTCAAAGCCTTCCTTGATGAAGAACAGTATTAGTACTATTTAACCTATAGATGATTGTATACAGATGGAAAGGTAGATATCAACAGATGGAGCTAGTTCAATTTCTTTCAAACAGGAATGATACTATTTAACCCATAGGTGAGATGATAAGGGGGTTCATGTCTTTCCCAAGGGAAATTAATCCAGAAATAAATCTAATAGCATGACTGTAGTTCAAATTTACTTACTTTGAAGATACAGTCCAGCACTTTAGCCCTTACACTATGGGGACTCCCCCACTGACCATTAAAATAGCATGAGTGACAGGCCTTTACAACCAGGTGAAAGTTGAATAAATGGTGCACCCCCCACCCGAAAAAAAAAACTGCTTGGTGGTTCACAGTTGGTTGGTTAGGTTTTATGTCATATCAACCCTTGTGGGTTATTTAATGCCAAATCCTGCTAATATATATATATATATTGTGAAGGCAAATTAGAATAAAAAAGATCCCCAGATGAGCAACCATTTAAAAGCGTATGGGAACTGGTGCATTTAAATATTGTTATCACCAAACGGGGAGTTTATTTTCTTGCACGTGTGAAGACGGGGCGGTCTGGCATTTGATCCCTCGTAGAATAAGTCCTTGCTCAGAGTCCTTTCTTGGGCATATGGGAACTGGCATATTATGTGGGGGTTAATTTATGGCTAGACTGACCGCCGTTGGCAAGGGGTTTCCAAATTTCACACTACACCCACCAAGGCCACTAGTTCTTCCTCCCCTAGAACAATGGAAAATATGGACCTCTAGGTTTAGATGTAATAATATTAGTTATAGTAGTTGACAACTCCGGTTTCCCGTATAATATTTTTAAAGGAATTTATAGGACAATTTAAGCGAGAATAACATAAGGCAAATAGAAGCTGAAAAAGAAACAGGCATGAAACAATTTGGTAGCAGACGACACAAATGAACAACTTCAACACGTGGGAACATTAAAATATATTAATCTTTTTACTACACACGCGGATACATATATTCAACGTGTCGGCTATATTATTAGCGGATAATACCTGATTCTAAATGTCTTTTTTCCTTTTTCTTTCCTTTAGTCTTACTTTAAATTGAGAGAGAGAGGGAGAGTATATAATTGGATATAGGGAGAAATGGTCTTAAAGTTTACTTATCTTTATGACGACTTTCCTTTGGAGAATATTTTCCTTTTTTACGGGTTGACGGAATTTATTTATGCATATCGCTCTGGCTTGAAGGTATGGGTTCTTCTTGTCCAAGATACTTTCTGTCCTCCACCGGTGATTTCGGCGGTAGTTTCAATATATCTTATCATTTCAACTACTGTTCCAAAAATCCCGGTTTTGATGCTTCACCCGGAGTTTGGCATTAGATCCATTCACCACGACCTCTGTCCCAAAACTGATTTTCTTATTCCCTATTTCTGCTGACGGAAGGAGCTCCCACTTCCACCTTAGGGTTCTAGCCAATCATTTGGCTTCTATCTTCTTCCTTCCCCTGTCCGGCGATTCATTAGGGCTACTATATGTACCTGTACCCCATTCTTTATCCATCCGGTAATAAAGTGCAAACATCTGTTGGTTTGCATTCTGACCTGGATTCGTTACTTGAAGAATTGACCTATATTACTATCCTGTCTTAACGGTTATTCTTTGACGGCTTGCTAATTCAAACATGAGGGATAGTACAAATTCCTTATTTCTCTTCTCTCAGTGGGAGACCATGTGACAATATATATATATATATATATTGAATATATATGATTTGATAATGAATTATTCGTTGGTAATATCTTAAACAAGCCAGAGATTATTTGTTTGCACACAGTTAAATGGCATCAAGCATTACAATGTAACACTAACAATTCAATTTAACATCTATCATTTGTTTGCATACAGTTAAATGGTTAAACAGTTCTATTTCCCCCACAGAAGGGACCCTAACAAGTACTACCACTCCTGGTCAGAGTTGAACAGGGTGCAATGGTAATGGGGGGATACCCTACATTTCCCAAAGCTTTAAGACTAAAGTCTTATCATCAGACAGTTTAGTGTCATATCCAGGACACTTGTTGGGGAGGTCTTACCTCTTTACAGAGATGCCATCAGCATGTTTGGTCCCCAGAGTTATAAGTTTTTAAAAAGTTTTGGAAGCATTTTTTAAATCATTTAGAGAATTAAAAATAAATAAATAAACTGGAAATCTAAATAGTTTGGTTGAACTTATATATTGAAGTTAGTCGTCTTTTTTTATAATAGGATTTCAAGTGATGAATCCTATTTAATAAAGTAAAGTAAAGTTGGCAAAGTTAGTCGAGGGTGACCCGAAGGCTCCTTTTTTAATAGCTACAACACCAAGGTGTAGGGGAGGGCACTACTCCTTTCCCTGGATTGCTCCACTTTACCCTTGATCCGTACCTTATAATGCTGAGTGTTAAGCAAGGAGGCATCCAGTACCATTTTTTGAGTCTTTGGTATGACTTGACCTGGGATTGAACTCAGGTCTCCCGGGCCATTGGTGAACACTTAAACCATCGTGCCAATGTCTAGTCCTATTTAATAAACATTTGCAAATGTTTATAGTTTAAAGTATTCCCATCTAATACTAATAATTTGAATACTATTATATGGTGCCAAGTAAAAGTTACTATTTAATGATAATAATTTGAAAATAATTACATATCTTAAATCAACTGGCTAATTATTCTCATATAATACAAATGACTTCTACATAATTATATGGTTTCAAATATTCCTATTTAATACAAATAATTCATACACAATTATATGGTCTCAAGCATTACGATCTAATACTAATAATCTGGACACTATTGGTTTCAAATAACTATCCCTATCTAATAATAATCTAGTAATAATTACATATTTTATTTTGATTAAAACTCAAATTAAATTGATATTAAAAATGCATAGTAATAATTTTTATTATAGAAATGAATTGCAAATGATTCTGACTATGATACTGCAATACATGTGAGTTTTACTATGAAAACATATTACAAATGATTTTTATTATAGAAATGCAATGCAAATGATTATTTCAACAAAAATGCATTGCAAATGATTTTTATTACAGAAATGCATTGCAAATGATTTTTACTATAAAAATGCATTGGAAATGATTTTTTTCTAAAAAATTGCATTGCAAATGATTTTTATTACAGAAATGCAATGCAAATGATTTTCATTACAAAAATGCATTGGAAATGATTTTCATTACAGAAATGCATTGGAAATGATTTTCATTACAGAAATGCATTGGAAATGATTTTTATTACAGAAATGCACTGGAAATGATTTTTACTATAAAAATGCATTGGAAATGATTTTTTTCTATAAAATTGCATTGCAAATGATTTTTATTACAGTAATGCATTGGAAATGATTTTCATTACAGAAATGCATTGGAAATGATTTTTATTACAGAAATGCATTGCAAATGATTTTTATTACAGAAATGCATTGCAAATGATTTTTATCACAGAAATGCATTGTAAATGATTTTTTACTCTAAAAATGCATCACAAATCAGCTTTACTGTAAAATATGTTTTCAACTGCAGTAAGTTAGCATTTAATATTATTGCAAAATCAAATACATTGCTTCTTTTTACGAAATGTTCAATTGAATATCATGAATATTAATGTAGATTATATCTGAAGATGCACATTTAAGTAAAAATAAATAAACTTTTTTTTTTTTTTTTTTACAAATCTATCTAAAAACAATGAATTGTTTTTATGGTCATCTTAATGTAGCTATGTTCCGAGTAGGGATTTTAAGTGGATTTAGTATGACAAAAAAAAAAAAAAAAAAAAAAAAATGCAGAAAATATTATGTATATAGAAATGTTAGAGAGGTGAAAGAACTTTTATTACAAATTTTCTCTATCTGTAAGTTGAGTAATTCGGCTATTTTTTCCCAGCTCTAGTTTTCCAGGGACTCACCTGGTGTTCAATGCTAGGTGGATGATTTTAAAAGTTGGTTGCATATTCGGTGTGTGTGTGTGTATGTGTGGGGGCTTCTTCCCCAGGCTGCACCTGGTCCTTTGTCTGAGAGAGGTGGGCTGAGTTTGTTGTGTGGTACCAGAGACACCCTTAAAAGAAAATGCTGAGGGACCCAAACATATTTTTTAAAATGGCTACACATGATTCTCAATTTGTGTGTGTAAACCTGATCTTTAACCCCCTCTATAAAATGACATCAGGTCAATTCTAACATGGTTGGAAGTTGTAAAAAAAAAAAAAAAAAAAAAAAAAAATACCTTCAGCTAGTTTCTTTTTTTCTTTCTTTCTTTAAGAGCGAACATGAAAATTTTATACACACTAAATAATGAAAAAATAAAAATAAATAAAAATAAAAATTAAAAACAAAACTAACAAAACATAAATATTTTTTCTTACAAATCTATCTAAAACCAATGAATTTTTTCATGGTCAGCTGAATTTACTATTTACTAGTGTATATACTTGGGTATCATCCGATACTATTCTTGACTATTTGTTGGCTCTTGTAGCAAGAAATTGTGGAAGTACCAGTAGGCCTAGGCCTAGCCTTAGCCAACCATTTACATGCACAAAGTTTTTATAGTGCAAATGATGCAACCTTCCAAATATTTGGCTAAAATTAAGGTTTCAAAAAGTCGCATGATTCATAAGTATATATATATATATATGCAGTATATCCAGAATTGGAAATGCAAATGGATTTAGTATAATAACATAAAAAAAAGAAGAAAACAGATCATATGCAGAAAATATTGAATATACAGAAATGTTCTAGAGGTAAGAGATCTTTCAATACAACTAAATATTCTCAGTCCATATGATGAATATACAGCTATTTTCATTTCTTTAAAAGTTAACTCTTATACTCACGTAATAATAAAAAAAAAACAACAACAACAAAAAAAACACACTTACCATTTAATTCATGTTGCAGTTTTTCTACATGTTTTCTCAAGTTATCAACTTCACGGACACCTTGGTCAATCTCGTCTGCCTTCTCCATCTGCATCTGTTCATAGCTATCTCTTAAGAGCAGCTCATGCTCAGCAAGTGGCTGGCACTGGCTAAATTCCCGATGTTCTCGGGTAAGCAATGGGTAATCAGGACGGAATTCACTATGACTATTTTCTTGTTCTTGTTTAGCCACAAGTTCGCTATATTTTTGGTAAAGATCTTTGTAATTCTTGGCTGCTTTGTCTTTATGTTCCATTAACTCTGCAGCATGAGACTGAAGCTTTTTGATTTTACCCTCAAGTGTCTTTTTCTCATTCTCAACTTCTTCAAGTCTCTTCATGGCTTCGGTAATCTTATCCTGTTGTTGTTCGATCTCCTTGTGGACAGAATCCCTCTCTGACATGATCAGAGTGTATTCCCTAACAGCAGCATCCCTCTCACGAGAAACATTCTCAAGGTCTTTCTTTGTTTGCAAGTGCATTGCTATAGTCTGCTGTGATTCTTTCTTTTGTTTCTCCCGTTGAAGTGTTAACAGATCCAGTGCATCTTTCAAGCTACTGATTTCGTGAATGGAAGCATCCCATTTTCGAAGAGCAGTGTTACATTGCTGTTTTAAGCTGTTCCGTTCACTCAAGGCGTTGTCACGATCTGAACAGGCCTCGTTGTAACTCTTCTGCGTTTGACCGATTTCCATACTGACTTTTTCCAGATCGTTACATGTAACTGCATGCTGGTTCAACAAGTCAGAATATCTCTGATGAAGGATTTCATAATCCTTCTTCAATATTTCATACTTTGTCCATATAGAATTCTCCGGCATCTTACCGACAACCTCACTCGATCCACGCTCGGATATCAATTCTGTATGCTGCTGTTGCTGCTGCTGCTGCTGTTGCTGTTGTTGTTGTTTTCGCATTTCTAGAATGTCTGGTTTTTCGGTAAAGTCTAACCGCTCGACTGGCGGGTTCATACTGATACTTTGACCTTTGAAGCTGTCGATATTATCACACTTTTGTGACATGTGGGTCCGACTGGACATGTAGCTGGTGCGATACGTATCCACGTCTTTGATGGCATCAACATGCTGTCTTTTCATAGACTGCAGTTCTGTCATTGCATGTTCATATTGCATTTTAAGTAACTCATAGTCACGTTGCCTTTCGAGGATACTGTCGCCATTAAGACTCAATCTGTAATCTTTATTTTGTTTGGAAATGTTAACTTTGGGTGAAAAGTGAAAATCTGAGTGTTTATTTTTAACAGAGTGACACTCGTTGCTGCTTGCATTGTTGCTGCTTGAATTATTTGCATAGTGATTGGAATGAACAATAAGATTAATCTTCTCGGCTGAACATGGCTGAAGATGATTAGGACTATTCAGCTCATATTTATAGGCAGGGATGAGTTTTGTGTAAGTTTTTGATACTGTATTGGATGGAGAAATATTATCTGAAAAGATAAAATAAAATAACATATATAAGAATACACACACATATACATATATATAAATATATATAAATAATTACACACTGATCAAAATAATCTTCATTGTAGAGCACAAATATATGAAATTATAAAAACGTAAAATAGCAAATTCCAATTAATTTGTGGACCTATTCATTTTAAAATATTTATTTTACTTTCATTGAATTAACAACAAAAATTTCATAAATATATATCCTTTGTGGGTTATTGTTGTGGACCAGTAAAAGGTCTGGAAGAAAGACACAAACTTGGGATTACGTGAAACAAGTATATTGAACGAAAGTATAAATACAGTATAGGTAAAAGAGTGTTGAACGTCAGTCTGACTGCCAAAGTGTTACAATGGAGTTAACTTAACACCAAGATAAATATTCTCCCAGTATTTATAGTAATAGGAAGAGTTCATTATAGTCCGTAAGGTAGGTACCATAACACTATCTAATACTAATAATTTGCATACAGTTATAGGGTTTCAAGAATTCCTAATAATTTACACATATGTAGTGCCTTCAATAAGTTTCCAGACTTTTTTGTACAGGCATTTAAAATTGTTGTAGACTCTTAAAAATTCACTATGTTATTGCTACTGTTCTTCTAGGAGAATGGCTTTGGCATTAAATAACCTAAAAAGAGTTGATATACCATTAAACAAAGAAACCTCTTTTTTTAAACAATATACTTTCAAGTAAATAATGATAATTATTAGTAAACAATTATAATTTAAAGTAACTATTCTTGATATTAATAATTTACACACAATTATGTTTTCAAGTAACTATTCCCATTTGACAGTAATAATCAGTCTGTACACTGTTATATGGTATAAGGATATCTATCTAATACTAATAATTTGGACAGTTATATGTTGTCAAATATTCCTATCGAATACTAATAATTTGCATACATTTATTTGGTATCTGTTGTGGACCAGTAAAAGGTCCGGGAGAAAGACACAAACTCGGGATTACATGCAACAAGTATATGGAATGAAAGTATAAATACAGTATAGGTAAAAGATTGTTTAACGTCAGTCTGACTGCCAAAGTGTTAGGCTGGAGTTAACTTAACACCGAGATGAATATTCTCCCAGTATTCATAGTAATAGGAAGAGTTCATTATAGTCCGTAAGGTGCCAGGAGTGGCAGTACCGCCTTGAGCTACCGAAACTGTGTTATCACCCTGGTTGGCGGCTGATGAGGCTAGGGTATCGCACGTGCTTCCACACGTTGTATGATAAAAAAAAATAAAAAAAATTAGTCCGTAAGGTAGGTACCATAACAGTTATTTAATGCCAAAGCAATCCTTGTAGAAAAACAGCAGTGATACTATTTAATCCACAACTGAAGGAGTATAGGGGATTGATACTTTGCCCCAGGGTATTAGTTCAAAAATGAACAAAATAGAATGACTGGAGTTGGAACGTGTTGACTTAAAAGTTGCAGTCTAACATATTAATCATTATGCCACAGGGAATCCCCTTCATGGTTTCAAGTATTCATATTTAATCCTAATAATTTGTACAAAATTTTATAGTTTCAAGTGATTAACAATAATTCTTATATATATATATATATATATATATATATATATATATGTGTGTGTGTGTGTGTGTAGTTGGGCAGCAGTTCATTTAAGCATGTTTAGTTTAATAATAGACACATTTTATCTATATAATTTTATTAAGATCTTTTCAAGTTTCCTGATAAGAGTCTTGGTTTCAGGTTGGAATTGGTGGATAAATTTACCAAAATTTTTCCAAGCACTTTCGGACCTTAGCGATAATGCTTTGAAATATCTTTAGTTTTTTTGTTTTTTTTTAATATTCTATATTTCTTGATAATATTCAATTTCCATTGATAGCGTTCTGTCTTTAAAATTCATCAGCATCTCAGTTTTATCCAACTCTGTGTTTACGTAATTTTGTAATGTTATAAAAAAACCTGAAAAACTCTTTAAACAAACTGCTTTATTTTGTTATTGTTTGCACACAGTTATATAGTGTCCAGCATTGGACTAGTGGGTAGAGTGTTTGCCAATGGTCCGGAAGACCGGGGTTCAATCCCACATTGTGTCATACCAAAGACTAAAAAATCGTACTTGATGCGTGGCCTTGCTTAACACTCAGCATTATAAGGTATGGATTGAGGGTAAAGTGGAGCAATCCAGGGAATGGAGTAGTGCCCTCCCTTACACCTTGGTGTATTAGCTATTGAAAAGGGAGCCTTCGGGTCATCCTCAACTAAGGTCACCAACTTTAATTTTATATGGTTTTAAGTGACAAATAATAATCCTTTGCCTCTGGGTAAGTTACCTGGTATTCACATGCTGGGTGGTGAGAAATATGTTGAAAACTTGGTCTCATGGAGCCGTCCCACTAGGATTTACCTGCTTTGTAAGGTTGAGTTGATTGCTCTGTGTCTGAGGTGCCCCATTAGGGAAAATGCCAATGGGCCTAAGTATTTTTTGCACCTACTGTGCATGAGTGAATTCCTGACTTACCACTTCCCTTCAGGTATGCCGTCTGGCATTTGTGCCAAGTGCTTATACTAGTCCTTTGAAAACTTTGTCTTGGGAGAAGGTTGCCCTCACCAGGCTTTACCTGCTTTCACGGTTCAGTTGATTGCTCAGCATCTGAGGCCACAGTAGGGGAATGTCGATGGAACCAAGTATTTTTTTGTACCTGCCATGCACGAGTTTAGATTCATGCATGGTCCTCCACAATAAAATTGGTCTTGTGCCACATTCTGGCTCGATGGGAAATCAGATATATATACTGACATGAATATGTAAAGTAAGAGTATGGAAATGTAAAAAAAACAGGCTCTCATCAATAATGGGTTTCCTAACTATATTGTTGATGAACAAATTAAACGTATGATCAAAAATGTTAGCTAACAAAATAAACAGTGTACTACTCCATCCAGTCAACAAACATATACCAAACTTTATCGTAACCAAATGCACTACAATTATAAATCAGATGAGAAAACATTGATTCACAAAAACATACTCCCCACTGATCCTAATAAAAAACTAAAACTTATTATTTATTATAATAAGTTTAAAACCTCGAATTTAGTCATTAGAAATAATTCCTCTCCCTCGACTGGGGTTTTGGAAAAAACCAACGTTATATATAAATTTAAATGTCCTTTAGGAGATTGTATCTCTGATAATAATAATATATATGTTGGTTTAACCTCAACTACCCTGTCGAGGAGACTTACAATGCACCTTTCAGACACAAGTTCAATAGCTCAGCATTTAAAAAAACATTCATGCCCAACAACACAACTACAGAAAATTCTCACCGACAACACAACAATATTAGAACATCAAAATAATAAACAAAAACTTCAGATTCTCGAAGCATTACATATTAGAAACCTGCAACCAACACTCAATAGAATTAATTTTCGAACCAGTGCTAATGTACTTAAATGTCTTTAGCTACTGGCACTAATTATAGAATTACATTTAAAAGCAAACTGGGTTTGTAAATTATATATAGTTAAAAAAAAGGGGGTGGTTTTCATGAGAAATGATTTGATAAAACAAAGCTAAGGTCAACTCATCTTATTCTAAACTGACTGTATATTCTCTTTCTATTGTTATATAGCAAGATTCAGATCTCTCCTGATTTACGATTTCATTAAAAAACATACACGTGGCTGGAGAAGGGTAGCATTCGACTGGATGTTAGCCTGACAGCTGCTGCCAAAACAATGAATAAAATGTGTCTTTGAGCAAGAGGCTCCGTGCAGGGCTTCGAGGCGAGAATGCAAGAAATTAATTTACATTAACAAAAATATCCTTTTTCAGCCAATCATAAATCTTCCCCCTAAAAAAATTCCCAGAACCGACTTGATCCGAAGGGTAGCTATTTAAGCAGCGAAAATCTTTAAAGGCATCAGACTGGCCTATTGAGGGTGGAAGGGAAGAACATGCTACTGCCATAAGAACTCATCTGAACTCTGACGGATTTTTGACACACTACCTGCTGTGAATAACTAATGACTTGGCTACAACGCCACCCCGTCCACGACTGCTACTACCACCAAGATCATCTGATACCCTTACCATCCTTAAACCACCATACCCACCAAGTGAGTTTCCTAACTTATAACATACATGGCTGTCAATGAACTCTGGTTTCACACACACACACACTACATTCACTCTTTCACTTGATATTGTACGCTACAAATTTGTACAGTTGATTCTTCGCTTTATCGCCTTATTTTTCCCTTTTGTTAATATAATTGTTTAAAAACTTTCAACCTGTGTCTTTTCCTTGCTACCATATGCTAAATATAACACAATCAAATAGCTGTATGCAATTTGATATACAAACATGCTGCGGCAAGCAATAATTGAATCATGAAATTTTTACAGGTTCAGTTAGTTTTATTTAAAGTGATTTGCTCTTCCAGTAGTTTTAGAGATTTAAGAAAAACAGATAATTCTCAAGCAAACAATTCAAATGTTCTTTTTTCCAATTTTATTTTTGATGTCATTGTATACACCCACACCATCTAAGTAGCAGAAGATGCTTATCGCTTCTTCATTTATAAAAATGAATCATTTCGAACAATTAAAATTCCAGGTTAAAATTTTATCAAATTAAAAAAAAAATATTAACACCCACCTCCCACTATCAAGGAAAAAAAAGGTTTCTGATTGTAGAACTTCAGATAAAAATCTGCTGTTAGTCAATAGAACCATAAAATTTAGTGAAAGATGAAGATATTTTTCATGAATTCCTATATTAGACATGTTCTTTAAAGATAATGGCAGTTTTGTTATCAATGTGCCTCTTCACACTTAAGTTTTATGTAGCTTAATGGTGAGGAAGGGGTTAAGATAAGTGTACCCAAAAAAGTCAAATAGATAAAAAAAATACAAACATTATAATAGTATTGCAAAAAAAAATATTGAGTTAGTCCATTTTATTTTGTGCTGATGCTCTTGAAAAAGATATAAATGCACCACTTCTTTCCTCAAATATAGGGAAATAGTGGTGAGTTATTTCATATACACATATTCCTATTCAATATGAACAGATTTATTTGACTCATATGTGAGACCCTAACAAGTAG
>CAUZXS010000939.1:80000-97500 GCA_963585895.1 Sepioteuthis lessoniana
GAGTACTCCTTTATTGCCATCACTCCCAGGTCCACTCTGAGCTAGAGTGGTAGCACCTGTTAGGGTCCTATCTATGCGTCAAATAGAACTGTTTGACATTTAAACGGAGTGCAAACAAATGACTTAAGCTAAATTGAACTGTTTGATCATTTAACTGTATGTAAATAAATAGTACTTCCTTTATTTACAGGATTTCTATCTCTGATAAAAAAAAAAGAATACAATTCAGCAAAAAGGTGTTATATAGAGAGTACTGGGAGTAAATGTGTAAATAAATCCGACAGTATGAGGAAAGTAGTAAAAGAAAAAAAAATCCAAATATGAATTCATTATGAAAGTCAATATTAAATGTTTTGGCTTTAATAACTTTCTTCAGAATTTTAAGATCCCCTCTACTTTCTAAATAGAGAGTACTGCAAGTCAAAAACCACCCATACAATAATTACGAAGCCTTTATCAGAAGTATCATAATTTGAGGATTCTCATTCTGAGGTACCATAATTTGAGGAGTCTCAATCTGAGGTACCATAATTTGAGGAGTCTCTGAGGTACCACAAATTGAGGAGTCTCAGTCTGAGGTACCAAAATTTGAGGAGTCTCAGTCTGAGGTACCATAATTTGAGGAGTCTCAGTCTGAGGTACCATAATTTGAGGAGTCTCAGTCTGAGGTACCATAATTTGAGGAGTCTGAGGTGCCAAAAATTGCATGTTTTATGTAACAATTCCACAGATTGATAACTATAAAACTTGGGGAAACAACCAGAAAATAAAAGAGAAAGTAAGTAAATACTTTAAAATATTGGTAAGAAATCAATGCTTTCAAAATGTCAAGATGTGGTTTTTATCTTACCTGTAGACAGAGCATGTCGATGGCCATTTTCTTGTGAGTCTGTGTGAGATGCTGTATGGGAATCTGCAAATTAACAAAGAAAAAAAGGAATAAATATAATGCCTAAAGAAAATTTTATAAATGGCGGTTGTATGTCTGTTCTGAGAGTCAGTAAATTGAAATCCTTTTAAATTAGTGGAAATAATATGAAAGAAGTACTCGTCTAACATGTATAATAATTGACAAAAAGAACGAAAAAGAATGAAGATAGAATAAACTGGATATAAAGAGAAATTGATAATGAGAAAAGATGAAAGTGAAAGACCAAATGAGATAAAGTAGTGTAGTCTACCTAGATATTAACTGTGAAAGAATCATGGATATATTTGAAATATATATATCTCCACACACAAAGACAACTGAATTTCTCATTACAGAATAATGAGTAATGAAATTTCCATATATACTGCTATATTGATATAAATTAAGATTTATTCTTGTCAAAAATTCTAATTCTAATTAATAGACAAGAAAAATTTAGAATAAAAGAAATAATATGAAAGAAATACTAGTAAAAAATGAATAATAATTGACAAAGCTTCATCTAAGAAATTCACAGAATTTAAGACTATTACTACTCACCAGGCCATTGGCCTAATGAGTAGAGTGTTTGCGAATGGTCCGGGAGATCGAGATTCAATCCCAGGTTGATGCCTTGCTTAACACTCACCATTATAAGGTAAGGATCAAGGGTAAAGTGGAATAATCCAGGGAATAGAGAAGTGCCCTCCCCTACACTATTGAAAAGGGAGCCTTTGGGTCACCCTCGACTAAGATCACCAAATTTTACTACTACATGTAAAAACAAGAGAGATAAGATCAAAGAAATCTAAGCTAAAAATGAATGATAATTGATAGAAGAAATTTGCACAATTTAAGATTATTATTACCAGGTGTAAAAAGCAAGAGAAACAAGATGAAAGGAATATTAGTCAAAAATGAATAATAATTGACAAGGTTTCATCTATGAAATCTTCACAACTTAAAACTATTATTATTACCTGGTGTAAAAAGCAAGAGAAATAAGATGAAAGGAATATGTCAAAAATGAATAATAATTGACAAAGCTTCATCTATGAAATCTTCACAACTTAAAACTATTATTACTAAGTGTAAAACCAACAGAAATGAGATGATTATAATTATTATTTTCTTTCATCAACTATAGAAAAAAAAATCTTTGCACAGAACATATACATAATTAATATGATATCTATGTAAAGATCAATTTCTGTTAATTCATCCAATAGTTCCCAAAAATGCCTTCTTAAATTCTCTGAATATAATTCTTGAAATCATCCAATTCAATCTTTTTTACACTATTACTGATTTTGATCTTATTAGACAATTTGTTCCTAAATATATTACTCTATTAGCACCCCGCCCACAAACCCCACAAAAACTCCAAAAAACAAAACAAACAAAAAACAAATAATAGTTAGTTAAGAGACTTGATTTTAGAAATCTACCTTCACAGTAAAGATGAAAGAAATTCGAGTAAAAAAAAAAAAAAAATGAATACTTGACAATTGTTCATTTACTTATTACTATAATAGTGTAAAAGCATGAGAAATATAAAAGAAATACTATCAAAAATGAATAATAATTGACAATGCTTCATCTAAGAAATTTAAACAACTTAAGATTATAACAAAGTTAGTTGGCCAACTGTAGTCAAGGTCAACCCGAATGCTCCCTTTTCAACAGTTACTACACTGAGGTGTAGGAGAGAGCACTACTCCTTTCCCTGGATTGCTTCACTTACCCTTGATCCATACCTTATAATGCGGATTGTTAAGCAAGGCGACATCAAGTACCATTTTTTTTGTCTTTGGTATGACTCAATCTGGGATTAAACCCTCAGGTCTTCCAGACCATTGGTGAACACTCTACCCACTCTATTAAAAGCAAGAGAAATACGGCAACAGAAGTACTAGTAAAAAAATTATAGGTTGGCACTTCTGCATGTCTATCTATTTTAAGATGGTAGAATTAGTTGAGAACACAGGTGCATCAGTTGGCTGGAATCCTTTCAAGTTCCTTGAGTAAACAGAAAAAAAATGAGAAAATAATGAGGGATAAGTTGGAAGAAAAGAGAAATTGAAAAGTGTGCAATTGAGAAGACTGCAGGGTAGAAAGTTATAAGGATATAGAAAAAAGTGAAAGAGATTACATATATATATATATATATATATATAGTGTAGTCTACATAGTTATTACCTGTGGAAAAAACCCTGATATATTTGTATTTCTAAAATGCTTTAAGATACCAAACAACAGATTTTGTCATTATGATGTGTTTATATTTCAATAAGAATAAAATTTTCCATTAATCCAAGACATTTTCAAATAGTATTGAAAGTAGAACTGTATTTACCAAGAAGGGAATGAATAAAACATTAATTTTCTTCAGAATAGGCTCCTTGGCATTCAAATCACTTATTCCAGTGAAGTTGGCATTGGCTGAAACACTTCTGAAAATCCCTTTTATTATATATATGTTGCGGAGCTGAATTATATTTCTGGTAATATCCCTTATGTCCTCATATAAAATATGATGAACAATCTGTATCACAGTAAGGAAGAGATACACAGTGAAATAGAGTTAATTATTTATTAACTGAAGTAGTACAGTCCAACAAATATTATAAGTCCTACGCTGTGGGTGTGACGTCTGAAGTTGGTCTTACTACTGACCGAGATCTTTCAGTACCCCCATGCTTAAGAAACACTACATCTTTTATACCTCTGCAATACCCGAACTCACGTGGTATGAGCCACTACCCAACACAATCCATAATTTTTAACCACAAAAGATGGTTTTATCATATATAGCATTTAATAAACAATTACATTTGGTTTGGTTTGGTTTGGTTTTATGGCATGGGAACCCCTCTTGGTTATTTTATGCCAAATCCTCTTTATACATAGATATTAAATATATATGATTTAGTTTAGTTGGGTGGTATGGCATATCAACCATTGCAGGTTATTTAATGCCAAATCCTCTTTATATATATATATATATATATATATATATTAAATATATATGATTTAGTTAAGTTGGGTGGTATGGCATATCAACCATTGTAGTTTATTTAATGCCAAATCCTCTTTATACATAGATATTAAATATATATAATTTAGTTTAGTTGGGTGGTATGGCATATCAACCATTGTAGTTTATCTAATCCCAAATCCTCTTTATACATAGATATCAAATATATATGATTTGTAAAAATATTTTGTTGATAATGTTTTTTAATGAGCCTAAGCTGATTATTTTGCACACAGTTAAATAGTTCCAAGTATTGCTATGTATCAATTAAACATCAGTCAATTGTTTACACACAGTTAAATAATATCACAGTTCTATTTCAAACAATTCAGTCTAGCATTTGTTTGCACTTAGTTTAAATACCAAACAGTTCTATTTGACCTATAGATAGGACCCTATCAGGTGCTACCACTCCTGACCAGAGTGTACCTGGGCTCAATGAACAATTTGCTTTTATACTCGCCTACAGATATATTTCTTGAACAATGACATAAAAAGAAAATATTCTATTATATGCACATGTGTTATAAACAGTAAACAATGTTAAGTAAAAACTTTATCTCAACTTATAAGCCTTTATTTAGGCTAGGTAGGCAGAGTTACTATGTACTACCCCTGAACCTCCTGAAAGGGAGTGCTACTTTATGAGAATTGACATGTAGTATAGTGTCTCCCCATAATACATTTGTTGGAGGGTTCTCTAGCCTAGGTTAAGCAACCAGTCTAGGAGAAGAAAAACTCTGAATTCAAACCTGTTAAACTCTGC
This sequence comes from Sepioteuthis lessoniana, assembly GCA_963585895.1. Taxonomy (NCBI): domain Eukaryota; kingdom Metazoa; phylum Mollusca; class Cephalopoda; order Myopsida; family Loliginidae; genus Sepioteuthis; species Sepioteuthis lessoniana. Next base: position 84,714 of record CAUZXS010000939.1, read on the forward strand.
TTAAAAAATTGACCTTGTGTCACCTCCTGTCCATGCAGAGGGATCGGTAAATACATATATTTGTTGGAGGGGGTCAATGAGACCCAAGTACTGGCTCTGTATGCTGAGACACTTTGGATGGAAGTTATGGTGAGATTATGTCTAGAAACAAGGTAAGCTCAGACATTTCTCAAACATATCTCAAGTAATGAACGAATGAACTCTTGTTTTATCGGTGAAAAATTGATCTTAACAAATCATTCATTACATGAGTGGTATACTTACCTGTCTTTGGGTGGGTAAATGAGGTCAGATAATTATTTGCTTGGTCCCAGGGACCTTCCCCACTTCAGGTAGCACATTCCCCCTCACCTAAAAAAAAGTTGAGGGCTGGGTTTATTGCATGGTACCCATTAAAGAGAATGCCAAAAGGACTAAACATTTTTTGTAACAGCCACACATAAGTCTCAATTCATATGTAGCCACCTCGAACTATAAATATCTTTATGTCACTTCTGACCTGATGGGAAATCAGAAAAATAAATAAGATATATATATCATATTTAACCCCCCCCCACTCGGGCAGGATATGACACAGGTCAATTTTTTTTAAGCGGAGTTTAACAGGTTTGAATTCAGAGTTTTCCTTCTCCTAGACTAGTTGCCTTATCAAGGCTAAAGAACACAGTCTGCCCAACTATTTACCCATAGCTGGAGAGAGAATATTTGGATTCATACCTTTCCTAAAGGTATTAGTGCTATATGAAATGCAATCAGTCTTGTCCAGGATTTGAACTCGTGTCACCGTGTCCATTTCCTACGATGATAACCATTACACCACGATATATATATGGTATCTAAATTTCTAAAGATGAGATTGCCACTAGAGAATATTTAGTTGGTTGTGTTTTAAGACACATCAGCCCTTGTAGGTTATTTAACACTAAAGCCTATATATATATATATATATATATATATATATATATATATATATATATATATGTGTGTGTGTGTGTTGTCAACAAATAGTTTTATGTAATATTCTTAAATGAGCCAGAGCTCATTTGTTTGCATATAGTTAAATGATTTCAAGTATTGCTATCTAATATTAATAGTTCTATTTAACATTAATCATTTGTTTGCACACATCTAAATGGCTTCAAATACAATAAATGAATAAACAGCTTTATTGACCCATAAATGAAACCCTAACAGGTACTGACACTCTGGATCAACATGGAACTGGAAGTAATGGCAATGAAGGGGTACTCCGCATTTCCCAAAGCTCTGGAACTGGAGCCTCACTATCAGATGGTTTAACATATCCAGGACACTCATTGGAAAAAAGGGATTTTACCCGCCTGCAGAGATGAAGATGGTGCATTCCACACTACCAGCCAACTAGATTGGCTAGAGAATGTATTGCTACAAGTGTAATGGTTAATATTGTATGAAATGAAATCAGAATTCAAATCATGTCATGCCATCATTGATACGTTTGTAGCCTTATCCTCATTAATGAGACCAGAGGTTGTATTGTAGGATATATACTAATTTCTATAACTACCACTACTTTTATTTTCCTTTGTTACCATAGTTAGTGAGCAAGGTTAGTAAACCATCACTAGGTGACCAATACTTCTCGCCTTATGCCCAATTAAACTCTGCAAATAACAACTACATTGTAGGAAGTATGTGGCATAACAGCTATCGTCTTAGGAATCAGACTTGATAATCTGAATTCAAACACTAGATGAGCATGTATATGATTTAGACGACACACCACCCATACACACATGATAAAAGAGGCACACTTAGTGCAACAGTTATCATTGTACAAAATGGAATCAGCAAACAAAGTTCAAATTCTGGTTTGTTTGGTTTGGTTTAATGGCATATCAACCATTCTAGGTTACTTAATGCAAATCCTCTTTATACATATACGTATATTAGATATATATGATTTGGTTTGGTTAGGTTTTGTGACATATCAACCATTGAAGGTTATTTAATGCTAAATCGTATTTTTTTACATATATATTAAGTATATATGTTTAATTTGGTTGGGTTTTATGGCATATCAACCATTGTAGGTGACTTAATGCAAATCCTCTTTATACATATACATATATTAGATATATATAATTTGGTTTGGTTAGGTTTTGATGAGAGGGAGTTATATAGAAATCATGGAATACAAAAAAGAATTCTATAGAACAAAAGACTTAAAGACAGCTTCAGAAAATTTCAATTTAAATTGGAATTTACCGAAAAAATTTACTAAATATACAAAGTTTAATTGTTATTGTTAAATGAAATGGAATCAGTAACCAGTGTTCAAATCCTGCCATGCCATTATCGATAAGTCTGTAACCTTATACTCACTAATAAGACCAGAGGCTGTATTGTATGAAAATATGGTAATTCTATAACTACCACTACTTTTATTTTCCTTTGTTACCATAGTAAGCAAGGTTAGTAAACCATCATTAGTGAGTTTGATTCTCACTAGGTGACCAATACTTCTCACCTTATGTCAAATTAAGCTCAGCAAATAACAACTACATTCTAGGAAGTACATGGCATAAAAGCTATCATTTTAGGAATCAGACTTGATAATCTGAATTCCAATACTAGATGAGCATATATATGATTTAAACGACACACCACCCATACACGCATGATAAAAAAGGCACACTTAGCACAACAGTTATCATTGTACAAAATGGAATCAGCAACCCAAGTTCAAATCTTGGACAATGTCATTTGCATTTCACTTCATGCTAATACCCTTGGGAAAGGTATAAATCCACCTGTTCTTCATCTCCACCCAAACTATAGGTAAATAATAGGGCAGACTGGGTTCTTTAACCTTGGTTAGGCAACCAGTATTGGAGAATGAAAACACTGAATTCAAACCAGCTTCACTCTACTCGTGTCACACCCTGCTTGTAATGGAGGGACAGGGTAAATACATACAGAGGAGGGTAGATTGGGTTCTTTACCCTTGGTCAGGCAACCACTCTAAGAGAAGGAAGACTGAATTTAAACCAATTTTACTCAGCTTGTGTCACATCCTGCCTGTGGTGTAATGTTGGGGAAATGCATACACTAAATTCAACAGTCACATGATCAAAATGGCAGATGAAAATTATAATAATAAAAATGATAAAAAGGAATAATAAAATGATTATAATAATGCAGCAAATTAGCACAGAAAGAGTATAAGACCAGACATGACTGGGTGGGCAAGGTGATCCATTGGGAATTGTACAAGAAACTGAAGTTAGACCATACAAACAAATGGTATATGCATAATCCAACATCTGTCGTGGAGAATGAGAAACAAACTCATCTGGGATTTGAGATCCAAATGGATCACTTAATCTTGTAATAATCAACAACAACAACAAAAAAAAAAAGAACTGGTCAAATTGTAGACTTTGTCCTGGCTGACCACAGAGTAAAATTGAAAGAAAGCATAAAGAAGGATAAGTACCTCGACCTTGCTAGGAAATTGAAAAAAATTGTGGAACATGAAAGTGACGGTGATACCAATTGTAATTGGTGCTATTGGTACACTCACCAAAGGATTGGTACAAGGACTGAAGAACTTGGAAATAAGGGGATGAGTGGAGACCATCTAAACTACAGCATTAATAAGATCAGACAGAATACTGAGAAGGGACTTGAGACTTGCTATTACTCAAACTTTAGTTAGAAACTATCGGCTAACACAAGTGTGAAAAACTCAAAAAGGAGTAATAATAACAAATAAAACATATTTTGAATTGTGATAATTACGTTACAGGATATGAATAATAACTACAAGTAACAGTTTATCTTATTTATTTTTATTTGCAGAAATTGGCAAATTTTGTAGATAATTTCTTCCCTATCACAGATTAGAGGTTAGCCTTGAAAGTAATTTAAATATTGTTTCGTCATTTATTACTTATATTTATGTGAGATGCTACATAAAAACTTGAGAAATCTGAACATGAATATAGTACAGATTCTTGTCTCTACCTTTTCTGAGCAGTACTCTTTTTGACAGAGCTATATACACAATAACTTCTTCAAAGGAAACAGTGGAAGATATATTGGATAAGAATTCTAAACATTAGTGTAGTACAGATTCTTGTCTCTACCTTTTCTGAGCAGTACTCTTTTTGAGAGTATAGAAACTTCTTCAAAGGAAACACTGCCAAGTCAGCGGGAGCTGTAAATACACAGACTGCATCTCTGTAGAGGGGTAAGACTCTTCCCAATGATTGCTGGAGCTTTGGGGAATGCAGAGTACCCCTTTATTGCCATCACTCCCAGGTCCACTCTGGCCCAGAGTGCTAGCACCTGATAGAGAAATTGGTAAATTTTGTGGATAATTTCTTCCCTATCACAGATTAGAGGTTAGCTAAACTGCATACTTATGCTAAACAGAATTGTTTGAAATGGAACTGTTTTTGTATGCTAAACTGAATTGTTTGAAATGGAACTGTTTTTGTATGCTAAACTGAATTGTTTGAAATGGAACTGTCTTGACATTCAACTGTGAGTAAACAAAAACTATATTCATACTAAACTGATTAGCTTGAAATAGAAATGTTTTTGACAATTAAACTGTGTACTTATGCTAAACTGAATTGTTTGAAATAGAACTGTTTTTTGTATAAAATGGATTTGGTATGACATAACTTACAAGGGTTGATATGCCATAAAACCCAAACAAACAAAGGAAACAGTAGAAAATATATTGAATAAGAATTCTAAAATGCATTCCTTTTAAAGAAGAGGTCACCAAAGTTTTCAGGCCACTGTCCCCTTGAAATAATCCCCAGGCAAGTAAAATAGGTAGATGTGGAGTAAGGAAAAAATGTATGCTAAACCCTGGGGAAAGAGAATAATGGTCAATGTGCCAGAGCTTTAGGGAATGCAGAGTGCTCCTTCATTACCATCGCTCCCAGGTTGACTCAGGCCTGGAGTGGTAGCACCTGATAAGGACCTATTTACAGATCAAATAGAACAGTTTGACATCTAAACTGAGTGCAAAAAAATGACTAATACTAAACTGAATTGTTAGAAATAGAACTATTTGATCGTTTAATTGTGTGTATCAACAAAATATGTTTACAAATCATATTTAATATATATATGTAAAAACAGGATTTGGCATTAAATAACAAACAATGGTTGATATGCCATAAAACCCAACCTAACCAAATCATATATCCTTAATATATATGTATAAAGAGGATTTGGCGTTAAATAACCTACAATGGTTGATATGCCATAAAAACCAAACAAACCAAATCATATATTTTCAATATATATGTATAAAGAGGATTTGGCATTAAATAACCTACAATGGTTGATATGCCATAAAACCAAACCAAACTGTACATAATATCAAGGGAGTCTCCATGGCGTAATGGCTAATGTGCTGGACTGCAATATCGTAGTAAGCAAGTTTGCATTCTCATCACACTATAGCATTCACTATTGGACTAATGCCCTTGGGAAAGGTATGAACTCCATTATCATCCTAGCTATGGGTTAAATAGAACCACTACTGTTCTTCTATAAGGATGGATTTAGTATTAGTTTGGTTTAGTTGAGTTTTAAAGCATATCAACTCTTGTGGGTTATTTAATGTCAAATCTTGTTTTGTAGGGGTGTATTATACAGATGATTTGTAAGCAAATAGTTTATAGGTAACATTTTTAAACAAGCCAGAGCTCATTTGTTTGCACATAGTTAAATAGTTTCAATAATTGCTATCCAGCACTAATAATTCTACATGACATAAATAATTTGTTTGCACACAGTTTTAAATGTTGTAAATGATTAAATTGTTCTATTTAATCCATAAATAGGGCCCAACAGGTTCTACCACTACTTGGTAAAATAAACCAGGAAGAAATGTAATGAAAGCGCACTCCACATTCCTCAAAGCTCCAGACGTGGAGCCTCACCATCAGGTGGTTTAGTGTCATATTTAGGACACTCATTGGGGAAGGGTCCTACTCCTCTGCAGAGATGCAGTTAGTGTATTCTATAGCCCCAACCAACATAGCAAGCTTTGACATGAAGTAACCCATGAAGGTTGACATGCCATTAAATAAAGAACCAACCAACCTGTTGTTCTATATCTCCTCCCCTTATGAAAATCACTCTTGAAATATACAGGGTGCGGAAGCAAAATATGGAATAAGTTTTAAAATGGTTTTTTAGTCTGATTAGTCCAATTTTTGAAAAAAAAAAAACGCAATAAATCTAACTTTTCATGATTAGCTCTATTATTCAAGCACTTTCTCATTCAGCCCAATATGAGTGAACAAGAAAAAAAACAACAAAGAATCTATGATTTGCTTAATGCCAAAACCAAACCAAAAAAAATTCCCAAATAATTGGAGTTTTTTTATGGCCTCCATCAAGCCCAGACTATTTAACCGCCTTGATTTCACTATTGGGGCATTTTAGAAAACAAAACAAATGCAACTTCCCATCCAAATATAGGTTCACTTAATACTACTGTTGAGGACGAATGGAATAAAATATCTGAAGAATTTATTTTGACGGCATGAAAATTGTTTTGAAGGTGTATTGATACAATAATTGAAAAAAAATGGCAACCATATAGAGTAAATTTACCATTTTGTGTCTATCTTATTATTTTGTTGTTAATTTTTTTTAAAATTAAAATTAATCTTGTTTTATAATAGAGTTGTTTATTAGTATATGAGAATATTCCTAATTTTGCTTCTACACTCTGCAGACAAACAAAAAGGAAAAAAACCTAAGTGTTGGAGTGGAAATCATGAGATATGCACAAAGAATATTGTATCAAAATATAAGGAAGTACAACATAATAAATGAATATTTCACATTAAATATAAAATACATAGAGTGGAGTATCTGTTTGCTGTCATTTGAGATATAAGAATCATTCAAAAAGTTCTAAATCACACCAAGATTTTAGATTTGTCACAGACCTCTCTATGTTTGTCTGGGCCCCACCTTCACATCAATCAAGACAGAAATCTAAATTAGTTTCTCTAGTTTTCTAAGAAGTGATATTATGTTGCCACAAAAAAAAAATGTTCAACTATGGCTCTTCTTTCTCGGTGAGGCTTTGAACTTTTTGAAGACCCCTGTAGGTAGAGTAATCAGTCTATTTTTCATTAATACCTAAACCCACCCTTCTGACTCTCCAGATATTAATCAACCTTGGGGATTGTCCTACTGATTTCCAAGGATCAATATCAACCACATATACTGTAAGGATAGTACCAGTATTATGATAACACTAGAATTCATTTATTTCTGGGTTTTTTTTTTTTTTTTTTGCTTAATGGCATATCAACCTTCATGGGTTATCTAATGTCAAAGTCATTCTTTTAGAAGATCACTAGCGGATTTATTCAAAGCCATAGATAGGAGGATAAAGGAACTCATACCTTTTCCTAGAGTATTAGTCCTAAAGTCAATGTTATAGTGCAACTAGAATTTGAACTTGCTCTCGACAATTCTGCAGTCCCACTCTTTAACCATTACACCAAAAAGACTCATTGAAATCATTATTACTATCTTTAATATTCTTACTTACATAATTTTTTTCACAATACATCTATTATGTGCAGGTAAGAATATAATTGAACAATGCTTGGTAATTTAACCGATGAGGAGGATCTGTTAAATTACAAGGAAATAATAGATGTATCATAATAAAAATTATGAAAATAAAAATATTAAAAATAGTAATAATGATTTGAATGAATTAAATGAATCTCGGAGAAGAAAGATGATAAAATGGTTAAAAAGAATCAATGTATAATAGGATGAAATACCTCATCTGAGAAATTAAGATAGAAGGAAAGACTGAAGGTAGAGAGGTTGAAATATTATGACATAAACAATAATGATAATGAAATGGTTAAAAATAAATAAATGTATAACAGTAAGACATTGTCTCAGAAATTCAAACAAATAAATAAAAATGTTTTTGCCATACTCACAAAAACTTCTAGGATTGATTCTTGGGGAAAAACAAAAAAACCTTAGTTCCGTCCCCAGCAAATGCAGATCTGAAGCTGGCACTAAAAGCCAAATGCTTGTTTAAACAGAAATGAAGACGTAAGAAAATATAAGGTCTGTTTCTGTTGAATTTCTCAAACAAAGAAATCAGCTGTTTGCACCACAAGAAATACCCCACCCTGCTACCAAAAAGAGGGGGGGGGAAGAATGGCACTTCCTGGAGGAGAGGGAACTATAAGAATTCGATACACTTGGAGAAGAAAGAGTAGAGATGAAGAAGAAGGTGGTCATGTTGGATGGTGAAATAGGATATGTAAATTTTGATTGGGTTACAATCTACTTCTCCCCCCTCCACACCCCACCCATTATTTTATTTTCAAATAATTTCTTGTTTTTTACCAGTTCTCATACTCTTATAATCAAGTCAGTGGTTTTTCTACTCCTGGTACCATGTAACCCAGTATGGAAAATGTAAATTTGAGTTGGATGGTTGGTTTTATGGCACAGCAACCCTTGTTGGGTTATTTAATGCTGAAGTCATTCATTTCTTAAGCAATTATATGGTTTCAACAAACTAAAGATCACCATCATTTGTAAACAATTCTAGCTTCAAGTAACTTTTCTTAATACATTTTTAGCATACAGGTATATGGTTTCAAGTATTCCTATCTAATGCAAATAATCTATACACAATTATATGGTTTCAAGTAACTATTTCTCTTTAATAATAATCGTTTGTTTGCACACATTTATATCATTTTAAGCATTCTTATCTAAAACAAATAATATGCATACAGTTATATGGATTCAAGTATTCTTATCTAATACAAATAATTTTCAAACAAATCTACTTAACCCACAGATGGGACTTTATCAGATACTATCACTTTCAGTCAGAATGAGTCTGGGAGTAATGGCCATAAATGGAGGAACTCACCATCAGATGCAGTTTACTGTCATACCCAGGACATACTTTCTTTTAAGGGAGGGTACCCCTCTGCAAGGGACACAAAGCCCAGCAGGCAGGGTGAGTCAATAAAGAATAAACACAATGTCAATAGATATTTAATAGACTAAGTCACTTCTGGCACATTCATAGAGTTGCTTATAAGAAACAAACATTGTCAACAGGTATTTTCTGAACTGCAAAAAATCTGGCACAAGGTTATATTTCCAGAGGAACTTGTAAGAAATTAACTGTTCCTTGCTTTTTTCGTATTACCTTTTCGAATTTTTGTGGCATAGTTACATGAAGTCAAGAAATTGTCTTTCTAGAATTTCTTTTGACTGTTATATATCATTATCCAGGTGGCAACAGAAATACTCCCCATTTTTAAACCGTCACTTGTGATGTGTAAGTGAGCTTAGACAGGTGGCAATTATAGTTCCATCTAGCTAATGTCTAACAATTTTTTTGTTTTTTTTCAGTTACAATCAATTATGATCATGAACCAATGCACACTGTACATATGTTTTTTATTTCTAAGATTGGCTAATCTGTTTGTTTGTTTGTTTTATGGCACATCAACCATTGTAGGTTATTTAATGACAAATCCATTTTTATACATATAAACAGTTCTATTTCAAATGATTCACTTTAGCCTAAGTACAGTTTCAATGACAAAAACAGCTCTATTTCAAACAATTCAGTTTAGCATAAGTACACACTTTAAATGTCAAAACAGTTCTATTTCAAGCAATTCAGTTTAGCTTAAGTACACTGTTTAGTTCTGTTTGACCCATAGTGCTAACACTCGGGGTCAGAGTGGACCTGGGAGTGATGGCAATGAAGGGATACTCCGCATTCCCCAAAGCTTCAGCATTACTAGAGCCTCACCATCAGATTGTTTAGTGTCGTATCCAGGACACTCGTTGCAGGACTCTCACCACTTTTGCAGAGATGCAGTCAGTGTATTCTACAGCCCCAGCTGACTGGGCAATGATAAATCTGTAATTGCAACTCAGAGAGCTTTTAATGTTTATTGCATGCTACATTGGAACGGTGCTGTTCTGAATAGAAAATTGATATTACTGAGTTTAAAACCTTACAACCAGAGGTTAATATCAGTTACCTTGGTCTTTCTGTCAATATTTAAAACACAGCTGGTCCAAGCTATAATTGTATCAAAGAAAAAAGGTTTGGTTTGGTTTTATGGCATATCAATCATTGTAGGTTATTTAATGCCAAATCCTTTTTATACATATATATTAAATATATGATTTCTAAACAAGCCTAAGCTAATTTTTTTTTCCATACAGTTAAATGGTTTCACTTATTTCTATCTAGTACAAATAATTCCATTTACTATTAATTATTTGTTTACACACAGTTTAATGCTTTCAAGTATTGCTATGTATCACTAACAATTCAATGAAATTTCAGTCATTTGTTTACACACAGTTAATTTCAAACAATTTAGTTTAAATAAGAACGTAGTTTAAATATTGAACAGTTCTATTTGACTCATAAATAGGACCCTATCAAGTGTTAACAGTCCGATTCAGAGTGAACCTTGGAGAGATAGCAAAGAAGGAGTATTCCGCATTTCCCAAAGATCCAGCATTACTAGATCCTCACCATTAGATTGTTTTGTGTCATATCCAGGACACTCATTGGAGGAGTCTTACTAAAAAAAAAGGTAAGACATTAGCTAGATAGAACTTTACAGGTGACAGTTTAAAATGTGGAAGGTATTTCTGCAGCATCATGTGTCTATTATAAAAAGTAATTATATTTTTTCATTTATTCTTAAATAGTTCACTTTTTAATGAATTTCCTTAAATAAATCTTACATCTTGCAGAAAAATGAATGTACTCTTTCTGTTCTTCTTTTATATTTATCATAGTATATATAAGTCTAGAAAAAAATTCAAAAATTTATGGGAAGGTAAATGAAAACTACACTCAGGCTGAAGTAATTACACCCTAATTCTCTACATTTACCCCCCAATGGCATCTATCTCATATTACTTGAAGAGAAGATGGACACTGCCAAGTACTATATTTGATGGCTCCCAGCCCCTTTTCCATAGATGAGGTATTTTGTGGACTAATCTTTAGCTAGAAGCCATAGACTGCCAGTATTGTACATAGCCTAACTCCATAATACTGTGATATCAAATAAAAATGAAAAGTGTCATAAATTCAAATTAGTAATATCTTGTGAGCTAATATTTACCCAGAGACTATAGACTACGAGTATTTTATCAAGCTGATTTCTATAATACTGCAAAATCGAATGGAAAAGAAGAAGGGTCTTATATGCAAAAATTGATTTGTTTGGTTGGGTTTGGTTTTATTGCATATCAACCATTGTAGGTTATTTAATGCCAAATCCTCTTTATAGATATATATTAAATATATACAATTTGATTTGGTTGGGTTTTATGGCATATCAACCATTGTAGGTTATTTAATGCCAAATCCTCTTTATACATATATAGGATTTGGTTTGGTTGGGTTTTATGCTATATCAACCATTGTAAGTTATTTAATGCCAAATCCTCTTTATACAGATATTAAATATATAGGATTTGGTTTGGTTGGGTTTTATGCTATATCAACCATTGTAGGTTATTTAATGCCAAATCCTTTTTATAAATACATATACATTTTTTTTCACATGGTTAAATGGTTTCGCTTATTTCTATCAAATACGAATAATTCTATTTACAATAGATCATTAGTTGGTAAACAGTTTAATGTTTTCCAAGTATTGCTATGTATCACTAACAATTCAATTAAACATCAGTCATTTGTTTACACAATTAAATGATCAAACAGTTCTATTTTTAACAATTGAATTAAGCATCAGTCATTTGTTTACACATAGTTAAATAATCAAACTGTTTTATTTCAAACAATTCAGTTTAGCATAAGTACACAGTTCAAATGTCAAACAGTTCTGTTTGATATATAGATAGGACTCTATCAGATGCTGCCACTCTGGGCCAGAGTGGATCTGGGAGTGATGACAATAAAGAGGTACTCTGCATTCCCCAAAGATCCAGCATTACTGGAGCCTCACCATTAGATTTTTTAATGTCATAACAAGATATTCGTTGGGAGAGTCTTATCCCTCTATAGAGATGCAGTCAATGTATGATGGGGCCATGGAAAATTGAGGTATCAGGTAGAGACATATTTTTCTCATATATAAATATATCCTATGTACATATTATATATAGAAACCTACATATCTAAATATAAAAATTATACGGATTAGCTGAAAACTTGCCCTATGAACAATATTTTAAATTTACAACATATTTATTTTACATAGACTCTTAAGAAACCACAGAAAATTTGGTAGCTTTGATTTATTCAATGAAAGATAAAAGAAAAAAAAAAGGCATTTGGTTAATTACAGTGAAGAGATTGATTAAGGATAAATGAGAGAGAGTGATTGAATAGCAGGAGAACAAAAGATTTACAAAAGAATAAGAGAGGGAAGGGAAGAGTGAAAGAATAACAATTAAAGAGAGGGTGAAAGAATAATAAAATAATAAAAAAAAAGAGGGTAATGGAAACATAACTGAATAAAAAAGAGGGTGAAGAAATAATAATGCAAGAAAAGCAAAGGAATAACAACAGAATGAAAGAATGGGTGAGGGAATAACAACAGAATGAAAGAATGGGTGAGGGAATAACAACAGAATGAAAGAATGGGTGAGGGAATAACAACAGAATGAAAGAATGGGTGAGGGAATAACAACAGAATGAAAAAATGGGTGAGGGAATAACAACAGAATGAAAAAATGGGTGAGGGAATAA
>CAUZXS010000939.1:102500-105000 GCA_963585895.1 Sepioteuthis lessoniana
ACCAATTAAAAAATAATTATTTGTGTACACACACTAATATACTTTCAAGAATTCTAACTCAATTTTTCAACAGATCTAATTTGACCCATATATGGGACTTTAACAAGTCCTACCACTTTGGGACAGAGAAGACCTGGGAGTAATAGTGATGATGGATTGACTCTGCATCCCCCTAAGATACAGAATGATGATATTTGTCACTGCCTCCCACCAGATGGGACTTGACACAAAGGTCAAAAGCCCGAAGGCTCATTAAAGTGGGGATAAAGGGGTGGGGAAGGTCGGGAACGAGCCGAGACTCGAACCCTGCTAGTCACTGACCCACTAAGTGCAATGTGGATCTAATGAGTCAAGCCGTACCACGGACCTAAATCTAGGTCCGGGCACGTATATGCCAGAATATAGCTTGAACTAGACCGTGAGGTCTAGTGCTATACAAGGCGTGCAATGGGATCTGAAAAAGCAGCTCGCCCACTCGAAGGTTGCCCAGCCGAAGCTGGGGGCCTATTCGGCCCAGAGTCTGCTCTTTGTTTCCATCGCCCATCCGGCACAAATGCCAGATGGAACAAGTAGAAAATGATTATATTTGTCACTGCCTCCCATCAGACAGGACTTGACAAAAGGTCAAAAGCCCGAAGGCCGATTAAAGTGGGGATAAAGGGGAGGGGAAGGTCGGGAACGAGCCGAGACTCGAACCCTGCTAATCATTGACCCACTAAGTGCAATGTGGATCTAATGAGTCAAGCCGTATCACGGACCTAAATCTAGGTCCGGGCACGTATGCCTGCATATAGCTTAAACTAGACCGTGAGGTCTAGTGCTATACAAGGCATGCAACGGGATTTAAAAAAGCAGCTCGCCCACCCGAAGGTTGCCCAGCCAAAGCTGGGGGCCTATTCGGCCCTGAGTCTGCTCTTTGTTTCCATCGCCCATCCGGCACGAATGCCAGATGGAACAAGTAGGAAATGATCCCATTGCCATTTACTGGATAAATATATGGGTGAATAGACATCACTGATGCAAATGTGTTGTGCAGGTCATCCTGGCACCACAGAACAATTCACCTGCTGCATTAGCATAGCTGGCTTGCTTTTATCAAGAAGATTCAAGAAGGCAGCCATGTTAGAAGGCGAGTCATTTGACTTCTATACAGAACTGAAGCTCCATCAGCAGATGCTGTTTAGTGTCACTCTCATATATATATATATATATATATATATATATATATATAATATAATATATGCATCAAGTTGGATTTGGTCAAAAGTGAGAAGTTTTCAGCATGAAGGAAATACACTTGGAACCACCTTTCCCATGTGATTACATAAGAAACGATTACTGTAAACGCGTGATAACATTAGTAATTTACAAAGCTCTTTGCTTTGATGAGGCACAAGGCCGAATGAATGGGGCGCCCAATGAGACTCGAACTCACTCATGTAGGTTTGCTCATTCAGCTTGCTAACCGTTACACCACCAGAAGTGCTCAAATGCGTAATAACATTAACCACCGAAGGTAAACGATTTTTTTTTGTTTGTTTGTTGTTTTTTAAATCGCAAACTGCACACTAAAAATGAAGATTAACGTCCAATGTAGTCTCTGCTCTTAATTGATCTGGCATATATATATATATATATATATATATATATATATATATTTCTCTTAATACCCTGTCTCGTGGCAAAAGCTGCTTGGTAGTGCCAGTACTGCCTTGAGTTACCAAAACTGTTATCACCCCTGGTTGGCGGCTGATGAAGACAGGGTATCACACGTGCTTTCACACATTGTATGAGGAAAAAAAAAAATATATATAATACCTAGGATATTATATATACAGGGAGTGATGAGTAAACTGTCATTTAAATTACGCAAAAATGAAAATAACACTGACATCTTACTTTTTCCAGATGTTTTTCCCAAAATTACATTAAAGTATCTTGAAATACTATAGATTAAATTTATTCAAAAGAAATAACTATTAGCTTCAACCACGGCTTGCAGATGACTTTGGAATCTCCTACGAGCATTTCCAATATTCTTCTCATTTAAATTGTTAAATGCTACAGTTATCCTTGCCTTCAGTTCATCTTTAGTATAGCACAGAGTTTTAGGTACCGTTTTTAAACAAGCCAGAGCTCATTTTTTTTTTCACACAGTTACATGGCTTCCCATCGGTGAAGGTTCCCGTGATGTAACGGTAATCTTCGTTGGAAATGGACATGGAGAACTAAGTTCAAATCCTGGATGAGGCTGATTGCATTTCGCATCACACTAATACCCTGTAGAAAGTTATGAATCCAATTATTCTCCCCCAGTTACGGGCAAATAGTAGGACAGACTGTGCTCTTTAATCTTAGTATGGCAACCAGTCTAACTCTAAATTCAAACCTGTTAAACTCTGCTTTAAAAAAATCACCTTGTGTCACATCCTGTTCATCAGGAGTGATTGGCTTCACATATTGCTAACACTAATAATTCTATCTGATATTGATTATTTGT
>CAUZXS010000939.1:110000-115000 GCA_963585895.1 Sepioteuthis lessoniana
TCCAACTATTGCTATGTATCACTAACAATTAAACATCAGTCAATTGTTCACACACAGTTAAATGATCAAACAGTTCTATTTCTAACAATTCAATTTAGCACAAGTCATTTGTTTGCACAGAATTTAAATTGTCAAACAGTTCTATTTGACTCATAGATAGGACCCTATCAGGTGCTACCTCTCCAGGCCAGAGTGGATTTGGGAGCGATGGCAATAAAGAGGTACTCCACGTTCCCCAAAGCGCCAACATTACTGGAGCCTCACCATCAGATGGTTTAGTGTCATATTTAGGACACTCATTGGGGGTGGTCTTACCCTCTCTGCAGAGATGTAGTCGATGGTTTCTACAGCCCCAACCAACTGGGGAAGAAGAATCAAAGTATATCTGAATATGATAAAAAAAATGTTTTAGTTATTACTTGTGAGTTGCAGATATCCATTTCAGCCAATTTAAACAAATTAATTCAGTATCTGCACAAAAATTTAATCACTGAAGTGAAAGTTTAAATTTATTTATTTATTTTTCATCAAAGTGCCTTAATCATTTCCGTAAAACATACATTCATGTATAATACAGACTCCTAACTCACTTTTAAGAATTTGTAGCGGCTAAATTTAACTGAGAATAATTATTTGTTCAACATTTTATCGGTTTGTACTGGCTAAAAATAAGAATTTATATAGTTTACCTCATGTAAAAAAAAACACGAAGATTTATACAGTATTTGGAGCAAACACATGGACATGTTCACACAAAAATACAACTAGCTTGCAGCAAGAATAAGCTAACATGAAGAGGAGAAACAAGATTATGGTTGGTTGGATTTTATGGCATATCAACCTTTGTAGGTTATTTAATGCCAAATCCATTTTTATGTAAATAATCAGTTCAATTTCAAACAATTCAGTTTGGCATGAGTACACAGTTTAATTGTGAAAAACATTTTTATTTCAAGCTATTCAGTTTAGTTAATCAGAGCTAATTCAGTTTAGTATGAGTACAGATTTTGTTTAGACACTGTTAAATGTTAAAACAGCTCTATATTAAACAAATCAGTTTAGTCTAAGTACAGTTTAAATGTAAGTAAGTAAAGTTGGCGACCGTAGTTGAGGGCGAACAGAAGGCTCCCTTTTCAATAGCTACTACATCGAGATGTAGGGGAGGGTGCTACTCCTTTCCCTGGATTGCTCCACTTTACCCTTGATACGTACCTTATATCGCTGAGTGTTAAGCAAGGAGGCATCAAGTACTATTTTTAAAGTCTTTGGTATGACGCAACCTGGGATTGAACCCAGGTCTCCCTGACTATTGGCGAACACTCTACCTACTAGACCAATGAGTTTAAATGTAAGTATGGTTTAATTGTCAAAAATATTTCTATTTCAAGCTATTCAGTTTAGCATAAGTATGCAGTTAGTTCTATTTAACCCATAGATAGGGCTATATCAGGTGCTACCACGCTGGGCCAGAGTGGACCTGGGAGCAATGGCAATGAAGGGGTGCTCCACATTCACCAAAGTCCCATCATTACTGGAACCTCACCATATGATTGTTTAGTGTCATATCCAGGACACTCATTAGGGGGGATCTTACCCCTCTGCAAAGGTGCAGTCAGTATATTCTATAGCCCCAGCTGACTGGGTGAAACAAAATTATAAACAAACACAGTGGAACTTTCTCTGTAACAGTTTAAAATACATGAATATGGATTATAGATTTAACTTACTTTCAGTCATCCTGTCCTGAAAATTGTTAATTATATAGTTTTTGTGTATAATACGCACCCTTAACTTTTAGGCTGAAAAATCTTGAAAAATAGAACCTCTTATATTCAAATAATTATAATACACACCCTTAACTTTTGGGATAAGGAATCTTGAAAAATCGTGCATCTTACACACAAATTAGTAAGTTGACCAACTGTAGTCTAGGGCAATCTGAAGGCCCCCTTTTCAATAGCTACTACACTAGGAGTAAAGAGGGTGTAACTCCTTTCCCTGGATTGCTCTGCTTACCCTTAATCCATACCTTATAATGCCGAGTGTTAAGCAAGGAAGTATCTAGTATCATTTTTTGAGTCCTTAATATTACTCGACCTGGGATTGAAACACTGTCTCATGGACCATTTGTGAACACAATGGACCAGTAAAATAAGCAACTAGTTTGACTGGAGAAAGGAGTTTCTCCAAGATAAAATATCTAAATGATACACACAAATTGACAATGGCACAAAAACAATTAAACAGATGAACTCTTATAGCAACTGAAAACTCATTTCAAGAAATTTTTTAACACATAACTATGAAAAGCAAATATTTGAATTGTAATTGGGGTTAACCGTGTAAAAACATGTAATGTTTTTTAAAACTTTTTTCCTTTTGGAAATATCACACTATAGTTTTAGTTCAGGGGCCTAGAAAATCTTAATCTAACCCTGATATTTTGACTGTAAATTTTCTATCCTTCTTCGAGTATAATCAGAGCTGGCATAAGACAATTTTTTTTGTTGGGGAAGTGGGGAAAAGAACCAACAGCACTTTTTATCATTTATGTTAGTAAACTTTTGCTGTATACGAAGAAAGCTTAAGACTTTTTCATGTGTGTTCTAGTCTCTTTCTTGAAAAATATTAGGTTGTTCCAAAAATAATGTCCAATTTAAGAATAAACTTTTATTCCAGAATTGATGAATTTAAACAGTGTTTTAATCATTTAAAATATCCCTGAATATCTGCATTTCTGCCATCGATTAACATGTTTATTTATGCTTGAACGATAAAACTCGAAAAGATTTTGATGCCAAAAAATCTTTAAATACAGCTTCTACTTCACCTTTAGAACAAAATGTATTTTAATGTAACAAAACAAAAACAAACAAAAAAAAAACAAGTGTCCTGATGCTTAGGGGGAAATAATGGTATTCAGTGGGTGAGAAATCAAGAGAAAATGGTTGATACAGAAAAGTCTCATATCCCAAGTCAGTGAGCTTTTGCAGTGTCATCCTGGTAACATGTAGCCGAGCATTGTCATGAAGTAAAATTATGACCAACCTTGAACTCATACAACAACAACAACAACAACAACAAAAAACAGAAAAAAAAAGAAAAGAAAAGAAAAGAAAAAGGAAACACATCACTTCCTTTTTCATATTCATGATTAGGGACATATAACCTTCAACAACAAATTCTGAAAGAAGTGATAGAAAATGAACAAGAAAATGAACATTTTAATCATTAGAAATGGAAATTTTTTTATACAACTATTATTGAAATAATCTTGGAACTGAATTTAAACAGATTCTCCTAAAATCAGACAATATTTTCCAGACAACCTAATAGTATAATTTTTTTTCTTTTTATTTGAAATAGAAAACAGTGATGTATTTACATTATTCAAAAACCCTAATTTGAGGGTACTAACAAAATTACACTCTTTTTTTCCATTAAAATGGATTAAAAGATAATTCAAGTAATTATTGGAAGTTAAATTTTAGTTATATTCAAAAGATCATAATTATCAGTATTAAAAGCCAAATAATATTAAAGATAATTGATTTTTTATATATTTTAAACATTTAAACTCACCAAACCTTGACTTTACCCAACAGGTTACATAAATTAGAAAATACTTTGAAAAAGTTTTTGGATGAAAACTAATTTATCTAAAAATATTACTTACATGTTGATAACTGTGTCACTTACTATTTGAATTTAGATATTATAGTAAGTAAAGTTGGCGACCTTAGTCGAGGCAGATTCGAAGGCTCCCTTTTCAATAGCTACTACACTGAGGTGTAGGGGAGGGTGCTACTCTATTTCCTGGATTGCTCTACTTTGCTCTTGATTCATACCTTATAATGCTGAGTGTTAAGCAAGGTAGCATCAAGTACCATTTTTTAAATCTTTGGTATGACGCAACCAGGGATTGAACCCCAATCTCCTGTACCATTAGTGAACACTCTACTCATTAGACCAGACAAAAGATATCCTGCATCACTTTCCAATAAACTATCAAGGTGCACTTTAGTTTCCAGCTAAAAATTATTAGTACGGAAGGCCAACACCACAACAAAAAAAAAACCCTAGCTTTTTTAAGTATTTTAGATAGAATCAACAATAGTTTATTTTTGTATTTAATCTAGAAAAAGGAAAATAAACATGTTAAATTGGCTTTTAAATGTAGAATTAAGAAAACTCAATGAAATCATTGTTGATTTATGATTAAAATAAAAAAAAAAAAATCAAACTTTTTAATTGCCATTTTAATGTTTTACCGATTTTATAAGCTAAAATTTAAAATTAAATTAATTTGAGTTAAAATTGAATGCTTGAAAAATAATTGAACTTCTTTTAAAATCCTCGATTACTTTTTAAAAATAAGAATCTAAGACAACAATCTTTCAAAATATGACACTAGTGAAATGTAAATGAAACTGCAAATTACAGCACTAAAAACAGAATACGAGGGAATACAACTGAAAATTGATTAACAAAGGATTGTTAAAATAGGTTTCCATACTTTTTACTTGTAACATATTTTTTATTTATTAAAAAATAAATCAAAATTAAGTTTCTGCCTTTAAAATTGACATTTTTTGGTTAGTAAAAATATTCTTTATTTAATAACGTATTTAGATTTATCCTGTGATGAGAGAAAAGTATGTGAAAATCTAATGTAAATTTAAGGTTTCCACCTTTCTAAACAGAACAAATATCAATATAGAATTATTTCCCTAATAATGTAAAAGAAAATTATATTTTCTATTAAATCATAGTAATAAAAGCTTTCAAAACATTTGTTGTTTTTTTTTTAAATTTAATATTTACATTTGAAGTACTATATTCTTCCAACTGCTTCCAATTTAAAATGGTTTTCTTTATTTCGTATACACCTTTAGATTTCTGTAATGAAAAATAGGGTCAGAACTCATTCATGCCAACTATGCTGCTCGCACTAACTCTCAGAATAACACAACTCTGCAACTCGCACCAACTCCTCTTAA